>JACAXG010000118.1:1771345-1909222 GCA_018881555.1 Amblyornis subalaris | reverse complement strand
CGGATGTTCCGGGAGCCGGAGCGGCTGCCCGTCTGTCCATGTGCCCGTCCTCGGGCAGCCCCACGAGCACACCTGGCCTCGGAGCTGGCACTGACCGTGCCGTGAGTCGAGGCACGGGCTGGTCCCAGCTCTGCCGTCAGCACTCCCGCCCTTCGTGCCTTTGGAACTCACAGAATTTCAAACAGTGAGTTTTTCCCTGCAATCAATAAGGTGCAGCTCATYTGACAGCTGCCCTGTGAGACCTGATGCTCTCCTTCCCCTCCCGCGATTTCTCTACAACTCACACTCTCCAATGGCAAAACCTCCGTTTTTAAAAATCCACTTAAAATATTTCATCTTTATTTCTGATTGGGGAAGGTCCTGCCTGGGAGGGAAACGGCTACAAAAGAGGACACTTAAACATGCCAAAACCAGATGCTGCCACATGAGTCAAAGCAGGGAAAGCCTTGGGACGTCAAAGGTTTTATTGCCACGTGCTCCTGCACGGGGTGCCCGTCCTGCCCTGGCGGCCGCAGCACTTGAAACCTCTGCTGACGGCCAGTGCCACCCTCATCTCCTCTGAGGGACCCCGCAGGGCCACCAGGCTGGTGCCAGAAGTGGATCTTTGGGGCCCCAGTCACTCCACAGCATTAAATGGCTCCATCCTGGGGGCTTTTGACGGGGAGCAGCAATTGCAATTGCACGTGAAACTTTGATGAGCTGCTGAGAAATGAGAGAGGCCTGTGATAAAAAACTGTCATAAGACCTCTTTTTAAAGAATAAGATCAACAATTTCTCTACAGCAGTTTAGCAGCTTAAATTTCCATTCTATCCATATGACACAGCATCTAATTCCATCTCCTGATTTGATCCTGGCAAAAAGAGTCACCTGCCCTCAGCATAAATATTTGGTACATAAAATACTGTCAAGAAACCCACTTTTAATAAATATCTGCAGTTCTCACTCCTATACACAAGTACTGTACAGCGACGCACCAGGAGGAGCACGGCCAGCTGGCCTGGGACGAGCTGGGATTGACATAAATTAATTATTGCAGTCGGATGTGGCATGCTTGGGGAGGTTTGGAGAGGAACCACGCTGGAAATACATCTCTCTCGCACCTTGAAATCCACACCTCCTGTCAGGAAAAAATCCTCTATTTGGAGTCTTGTCACCGCCTGTTCTGCTTCTGGGATGCTGGTTCAGCATGGACACAGGGAGCAGCCGGGAACCAGAACCTGTTTGGACTGGGACCAGGACAGCACTTGCACTGTCTACAGGGTTTGCACAAAAGCATCACCGTGATGATACCTAAAACACCCCCAAAATCACAGATGTCCTCACCTGGGCACAGGTGCTGCCTCACCACAGGCCAGGAGCACATCTGGACACCACCTTCTCCTGCTTTAAAATATCCAATGGAGCCTGACCTCGGGGTGGGTGAAAATGAGCTGAATTCCAGGGAACTCAGTCAAATCCCCCACAGGGACACCCGTGGGGCTGGGGGACAAGGGTAATAAATAGCAAATTCTGTAGAATAGAGACATGTCCTTGTTGTGATCCCACTGAGCTTCTTTGGATGGATGTTTGCTGGTTCCTGACAAACCTGGTGTTAAAGCGGCATCTCTGCATGGAAATATCCATGCTCCATTAGGCACTGTGAGGCTATTCCAGCAGGAATTCAGCATGGAATTCTGGGCTATAGGTATAATTCTTTTAAACTAGCAAAGCTGATACCGAATCCCAGATCTGGGCACCACACAGAGAGCAATCGTTGTGCTGCTGTGTCAGCCAAAGCCCCTGGGCTGGGAAGTTTCGGCAGCCAAATGTGTGGAATTATATAAATCACAGCAACCAGCATCACCCAAAGGGACAATCTGAGTCCCAAATGACTCCTTTTGCCTTTCCATAGTGACAGTGACCCTTAATTTGGGCCTGTTCTCTCAAGGTTCACTTTGAGGTGTCGGTTTCTGCTGGTTCAGATTCCGTGACTCCACCCACAGTGCAGAGATTTGGGGTTATGCTCCTCTACTTCCAGCAGGTTCCATAAGGATCCAAAGCAGATCCCACCTGTCCAGCGTCGGGGAAAACACCTGCGCCTGCCAAGCAGCTCTGACTCTGCTTCTCCTATCAGCTCCTGAGCAGTGTCAGGGCCACCGTGAGGGAGTTGAAACCCCAATAAGCCCCAAATCCTACAGAGTAAATAATCCAAAGGAAGAAATGCATTGTTGTCACAAAAAGCTTCAAAACCTGTTAAAAATTCTATGAAAACGATGTAATGGATTCCCAGGAACCTCATTAACGCTCTTGGTTCCATGTTTATGTGTTTATATTCCCTCAATTGGCAGCTTGTAGAACTTATCCTGGGATTTAGAGGTCAAGCAGGGTTTGCCTTGGATTGACCTTCACCTCTGGCCCCAGTCTGTGCAAACACAACTTGGGCCAATGTGGCTAAGCCTTGTTTGTGCACATTTACAGGACAGACCCTGGCGTGGGGAAGCACCGACTGCCCAGAGCTGTGACATCCAGAAATTGCTCGACTGGACACGGGAGAAAAGCTGGACTCCGTGTCTCACCCCTCTGCCAGCATGGTGCTCTCCAGAAAGGAATTGTTCCCTGCACTGCAGAGGGTCCAGATCAGGACTGGCCCCTACAGATGGCCTGAGATTTTCTCTCCAAAATAGGCATTGTACTTTACAGAGCAGCTCAAGTTTTACCCCAAAATTATCCTGATGTGGTCACTACAGATTACCTCATTTTACCCCAAAATGTTCATTCTTTCCCCTACAGATTAACTAAAGCTTTACCACCAATATTTTCCCTATCTGTCCACTAGTGATTATCTCATTTTCACCTCAAAATGATCATTCTCTGCCCTAGAGATTATTTCAAGGTTTAACCCAAAATTTTCCCTATTTGTCCACTACTGACTGTGTCAATTTACCTTACAATCCAGGGTAGAGAATGAACATTGATCTCACATTCTACACTCGTATTTTCCCCGCCTGCCTGCTGCTTATTACCTTATTTTGAACTAAAAATATTCATTCTCTACCCTGAGGATTTTCTGCAGCTTTACCCCCAAAACTTTCCCTACCTTTCGACTACTGAGTGCCTCTATTTACCCCATAATGTTCATTCTCTCTGCTACAGATTACCCAAATTTTACCCCCAGAACTTTCCTTGCCTTTCACACCTACAGGCAAACACTGACCTTACCTGCATCAGTCTCAAACACAGCCCCAGTTCTGATCTTCAGCATGGTCCCAGCAGGGTCCTGCCCAGAGCTGAGGGAAATCTGACATAATAAATAACCTTTGCTGACAGCAGTCAACACTCCGGTTCTTTAGGCTTTGCAAGATTTTGTAGTGAACAGACCCAAATTCGAATTCTTAATCTAAATTTTTTACAGGTTTTGTTAAAAAAATACCAGACTGTAATTCATACAACAGAATTAAAAGACTGCACAACGAATAACAGATCTGCCATGAATAAGAGAAGTTCCTTTTTCTCCTCATTTGTCTGGGACTGTAGGACCAAATCTTTGCAACCAAGAGACAATAGAGTGGTTATTAATACTTAAACCTCTCAAATGTTGTTATTTCTCAGAGAACTCAGCCAGCACTGATATACCCCTATATGCCTGGAGTGCTTTGGGAAAGGGCAAGACAACGTCCCACTTCTGTTTGGAAAAATATAAGATAATAAAATGTAATTTCACTTCTGTCCCTGAGCTATAACCAAAGAGTGTAGGACAACATGAACTATTCATAGAAGGCCTGATTCAGTTGAGGGGGGGGAAAAAAACCCTAAACAAATAAAATCACCCTCAATTTCAAGGCAAAATCACATTGCCTTCTTAACAGGAGTACACAAAACTAACATAAACCAGAAAGGAAATTAGAAACCAGAAAAAGAGCCAAAAGAAATGCTTTGCAACACTCTGTGGTTGATAATTCCAAAGAAAATTCTCCACAGATCATAAGCAATTGCTAATAATTTTTCCTCTGTAAAAATTACTGACATGGGTTTCTGAGACTCTCTGTCCTCAGAGGGAAACACAACCTGATGTGACACGGCTCTGGCACATGTCCTCCTATTTCTGGTGTCCTTGGAATCCACAATCCCTCAGACCTTACATCCCTGAACATAAGGATAAATGGAGTTCTAACCAGATCCCAGCAAACCGTAGAGCTGCATTAACGTTTCCTAGTGAGTTAATTCCAAGACACAGGGAAAGGGAACGTGTCCCTCTGACTTACCCCACACCCTGGGCAGGACCAGGTGCCCTCCACTGTAGGCTGGCAGGGCTGGAGGCTGTTTGGTTCGGCTGCTCAAACCCAACCAAAACCAAAGCTTTTGGCATAGCTGGGCTGAATTAAATGATTTTTCTTGTCCTGAAAGAGAGGAGAAAAAGAAAGTTAAGTGCATCATGCAAGTCAAGGGCTCCTGGCTTTCATGTATTTGTTCTCATTGCTCACTATAGAGCTTTTCCTTTAACAAATGAGAGGTGACAGCCAAATTAAATAGAAAAATGCCCTTTTTCAAGATTTTTATTCATACCTCTTTCAGACATAAAAAGGATGCTAATTTTTCTTATTGTACTCTTTGCATAACTTTAACAGAACCATCATAATCCCAGACCCCACTTGTGAGTTATCCTTTGCCATCGGACTTTAGATAAGAGATATCCAGGATGCTGGACCAGAGGAAACCACAGAGAGAAACACCTCAAAAACCTGACAGAGAAAGGTTTCAAGGCACTCCAGAACACCTGACCTGTGCAGGTGAGGCCGAATGCTCACCTTCCTTCAGGGGAAACACTGAGCACACAGATGCCCATCCAGGGCAGCATTAATAAAGAACGCTGAAAAGGCAAAATTAAAATGATGCTTCATGTTAGAAAATTAGTGTCTATGAGCAGAACTTCTGGACAGATATAGTAACATCACTTTTGCATGATAACCACAGGCCCTGCACATCTCTCCAGCCCAGGGAAGAACAGGAGGGAGTACTGCAGGAGATACAGAGAGACACAGTCTGCTATTGGCACTCATTCCATGAAGATTTCCTCTGCAGTTGGATTCTCCTTGCATTTTTCTTAACAATCTCAGGGCTTTATTTCACCAGCTGCAGCCAGAACAAGGTGGGATACAGATGGAGAGCCAGACGGGTTACAGCCAAGTAGATACAGGGAGTTGACATATACATCATATAATATTTGGTGAGGTGTGAGGGGAGGGATGGTAAGGGATTGCTTTTCTTGTTTACATTGATCTGTTACTGCACCCTTGAAAACACCCAGTGCTGAATGCAGCCAGGGTGTGATCACTGCCCTGGTTTTGATTACTTTTGTCCTTTGCACCTAGACCTCAGCACCATCCTCTCTGGAGAGCAGCAGGGAACTGCTCCAGGATAAGAGGTGATTTGGTCACAATCCTGTGATCCATCAGTTCAAGGAGGGAAATAGTTTGGAGTAACTGCCCGGTGTGTTTATTTCAGACAGAAATCACACACAGTAAGCACTGAAATGGACTTGGTTGAGCTGAAACACAAAGCACAGGAGGCAATGGAAAGAGCTGCATACAGGACCACCAAAACAGCATCCGAGCATGGAAAAACACCATTTTATCAAGTTAGGGCAGCCGGGTGTGACATCTAGGGACAATGCTTGGTGACTGGAGAGGATTCATCCAGCAGTGCTCATTTTGCAGCAACGTGTCCTGCTCAGACAGCAAGTCACTGCAGACAAATCACCCACAGCAGCACTGGGATTTTTGGCCTCTTACTGCAGCATCCTTTGGGACTGAACAGTGAGAAACAAGCCCTGACCAGACAGTACAGGACAAACACTGCGGAGAAAAAACATCAAGCAGCAACCCCTGTGCTTGGCAGGGGCTTGAGACCTCTGAGTTCAGGCTACTGGCTTACTTTTCCTTCTTTTGCAGTAATTATTGTGGTGTGGGGACTTCTGAATCAGTTTCTACAACAGGAGATGTCTTCTGGAACAGATCCTCCAAGTAAACTCAAACTACAGAAATGACTCATTTCCACATTTACAAAACCTTCAGCAAAGACCCTGGAAAAGTAATGGTGATTTATGATTAACTGAAGTCACATAACTGAGATGAAAGTGGGAAAAAGCAGACAGGAACCAGCTTCAAGTGCTTCTCACTCCAATCACCACAGGCAGTGCAGCTTCCCTGGAATTCCGTGTCCAGTGCATCTCTTCCAAGCTAAACTCGTGAACAAAAACAGGTACTCCAAGATTTTGTTTCTTTGTACTTCAAGCAGCACAGACCAACCAGGAGGAACTGGAATCCAGTCTAAAAGCCATCTTCACACTTGCCACTCCCTCCATGTTTTCTTCAAGTGAGATGCAGGTGCCACTCACCAGAGGCAAGAAAACTGCCTTTCAATTCCATACAAAACCTACCTGAAAAGACCAGGACAACAAGAGCAGCAGCAATTCCATAGTGTTTCTGCTCACAGCTGTTTTCATTGTGCTTTGCTTCACAGGGGCTTTCCTGCCAAGCTCGTTTCAATCGTATTTCATCTTGACAAATATTTTAGAAAGTTGATTTTCTTGAGAACTGGTTCATCTTTTGATTATTCCTAACTTAGAGTTTTTCAGTGCTGCACTTGCCATGATTCTTAGGGCTCAAAGAGCTTTCCAGATTGACCCAAGCCTTCACATCCAATTTCCTCTGTTCTGTGCCCATGGTACCAGTTCACTGCCCCTTCACAAAAAGCAATGGATCTACTCGAGCTCCATGGTCTGTTTTGCCATGTCAGCACAGGGCATGGAAAGGGTCACTGAAGCCACAACATCCCCAGACTGGCTTTCCAGCTAAGTATTTTGTTCCCTACACAACTGAGACCCTCTCAGTGCTTTGCTACTGACAGCCAAGGACTCAAACCCAATAATCTGCAAGGAAGGAATGTCTGTGCCACGGGAACTTCATTCCAAACCTGTTGCTGCAAACCCTTTCCTTCTCACACCAGCTCATACAGGACCAGAACTGTCACTGCAGGCAGAAGTGCTCCTGTAGGGAACACCGCAAGCCGTTTATGAGGTACAACTGGAATTCCATCTACTGTACAAGCTGTGAGGAGCAGTGAACCAAACCATGACCTTACAGGTGAATTAGGGCACCTGCTCAGCCAACAGCAGCTCCAATAACAGCACTGAGTCAATACCTCACCAAAAGTACATTAAAGCAAATGCCAACACTTTTATGAGCACTTCAGTTTTCAATTTATAAAGTAAAACCTAAAAAGCTTTTCAGACACTTGGGGAAAACTCCATCCCATTTTTTAAAAACAAATTTCTGGGTGTTGTCTCCAGCCTCCTGATGTCATTTGCCAGCTCTCACATAGCTGCCAGCATTAGAGCTGGTTCTACACACAGAGGCAAGTGGTTGCTTCACCTTGTCATTTCAGCGGTTCCTGGGTACATGAACATGAGCCACAACTCACCGTGGCCATGTTCAAGTTCCAGTTTCATGACTAGAGATAAGAAACCAGATGTAGCAATGCCAAAAGCCAATTCCACTATCCTGGTTCCTGTTGAAACTCCACCATCTGTTTTGTCCAGTCCTCCATTGTTCATTTCTTTGCTGATTTGAATGGTTTACAGCCCCAGGGTTCCCTGTGTCAGCCTGTGCTCTCACCAGCACCGAGTCCACCCAGCACTGACAGAGCTGCTGGGAGCGGAAATTCTCCCTAACACCTCTCTTTCTCTGCCTGGAAAACACCCTTTCCACATCCCGCACCCTCCACCTCTTACCTCCTTGAAAACAACATCAGCATCCACCTGGATCCTTCAGCTGGATGCTCCTGGCTCTGGGCAGCTGTGGTGGCCGTGCCCAGGGCAGGTGACACTGACAGTGGGTCACACCAGCGCTGAGCAGCCTCAGGCCTGGGCTCTTCTGCTTGCGGGGAAGCACACAGCCAAGCAGGGATGCTTTTCCTCTCTACAGAAATAAACAGTGACAAAAAACGGAGACGCTGGGACACCACATCAGCTAAACCTGCCCAGTCTCCAGCTGCCACAGGGTCCTGTGGCCAGATATGACCAAATCCACACCCAGCATAGCCTTAGGGGAGCTGAATTATAAATCAGGGCATACTGGACAAGAAGCTCTATTTTTTGCAGCATTGACTAGGAAGATGTGTAAAGGCATTCTCACACAGTGTCCACAGTGCCAACTGAGACTTGAACAAAATCATCCAGTCCTGGCACCGCCTTTCCATATCAAAAGTAACAAGACGCCGCGGTCCCCTCGGCAAATAGACGATTCGGGGGCTTTGAAATCAGCGAGCTGCTTCGCAAACTGCTCCTCCACTGCCCCCGTGTGGCGCAGTGAGTATTAGCGCGGCGTTTGCAACCAGAAGCCGCGGACGGAACTGCTCCTTAATACTTGAATATGTTTTGTCTCACTAGTTCTGGAGTGTATAAGAGTTTTCGGCACGTATTGCCTTAGAATGCTTGTGTCTTCACTCTGCTTGTCACAGTGGGTGGAAAAGATTTCTCCCTGAATGTAACTTGAATCTTCGTGTGATTACGGAATCAGTTTCGTGCACCTCTTCCCACCTCCTCAGGGTGAGGTATAAAATTCCCGGCTGGAGTAATATGCTGAGTAGGTAGCAACGGTTTGAGTTCCATTTGATTCCCGTAAGACAACCAGACCATTTTATAGTTCATGTGTATTTGTTCGGGTTGTTGTAGAATTGTCTAACGCTCGATATGTTGCGCCAGGGATATGCGAAATGCTGAATTTCACTGAAGAACAGCACTGCACTAAGAAGCATGAATGGAAGTGAAGGGAGTCACTGATTCCATCTATTGAACTCCTCCGATCACCGCAACCGAAAAATTAACTCAGTGAATTTTCCTTTGATCCTGATTTGCATCTTATCTTTCCTATGATTATAAGACTCAAGGGGTGGGGCTTTTCTGAAGCTCCCACTCAGTCCCGTGACAGCCAGGAGCCCGAAGATGCTCTGGGGATTGCAACTCACAGCCTCACTCAGCCCTGCACGGGAAAGCCAAGTGAGTTTTCCTCTCCCGAGAGAGGAAAACACACATCAGGAAGGGCTGTCCCAGCTGGCCTGTCCCTCACAGGCACCTCTGTCCCTGAACAGGATAATCCATCGTGTCTCACTGTTATTGTAAAACACTGCAGGCACTGTGCTTCTGGGATTTAAAAGCTCCATTTAGGTCAGCAAAAAGTGAGGGAGTGCAGGGAGCAGGAAAAATACACAATTACACCATTTATCCTGCTCTGTGGGTCGCAACTGGGGCATGATCCCAAATTTCAGACTGATCTTGAGAGCTTCAAAGAAAATAATGCCAAATTTCTGATACCCCTGTCCCAGAACCACGGCCCAGCAGGTTTCTGTGGGAACCTGAAATGTTTGCGTAGTTCAGAAGCTGCACAACCCTAAAACAGTCCCTTGGGAATACAAAGCTTCCCACGTGCATTTTGTACTCTAATTGGTACTTCCAGCACATTTCAAGAGAGTTTAAACCAGAGGAGCGGACTTGGTGACAGCTCAGGGACATCAGGAGACTCACTAGATGAGATTCACTATGGACAGCACAGCTTCTTGTTCTTCAGGGCTTCAGCTTTCCAGTACGGATCCACTGCAATGGAACCTGATCAAACCACCTGGCAACAATTAGCATTGACCCAGAGTACCTGTGTGTGATCTCTGTAAATTCAGCTGCATATGCACCACTATAGTGACAGGCACTTAACTGAAATAAAGACATTTATAATACATTATTTTATACTGTTTTCTGAAAGATTTATGTTTTCCTAGCCTTGTTTCAACACACGTGAACCCAAGTTTTGCTCCCTGTTGTGCTCCTAGCCCCAATGAACAGCTTGGATATCATCACTGAGGCAGCTCTAGTTAATGAAGTTACTGCTGCACACAAACAGGAATCAGTGATTTGAGGAATTTAGGCAGGAAAACCTCTGTCCCTCCCAGTCCCTGCCCAGCACCCCCCAACGCTTTACTGAGAGCACAAGTCCTGCTCTTACCTATAGAAACTCAATGACTTGGTATAGTTATGCTCCCAGCAGCAAGAGCAACCCTCAGCACCCCACTAGCTCCAGGGGAAACACAACCTAAGGCTTACAATGGACACGAAACGAGCAAAAAGCATTCACTCAGCACTAAAATAGTCAGTAAACAACCGATTTAGAAAATATTCCCCTCACAACCTGCACGGGGAGAGGCTTTGGGATGCCAAGGCAAACCCAGAGAGCAAGAGAGTCTTAACCCTGCCATGGCTTTAGCTGAGGTCATTGAACACCTGCCCTCTAGTACATCGCACACTGAAGCATCACTCCAATTTCCATACATCACAAATAGATACATTAAATCATCTTTTTACCTCGCTGAAAGAGTCGGGAGCAGCCCCAAAACCTAAGCGATCACTAGAAAACGAAATAGAGCCGCCTTACGCCCCCGTGCTTATATACCGGCGGGCGGCTCGGGATTGGCGGGTGCGCTGAGGCGCTCGCAGCGCTGATTGGACAGCGGGAGCCAGGCCCCCCTCGCGCGCTGCCCCGCCCTCAGGAGCGGGCTGGGGGCTCGCGGGGGGAGCCCGACCCTCCCCAGTTCCCGCCTTTCGCGGCCGAGCACGGGGAGGGGGAAGCGCCCTGTCCCGAAATCCAGCAACACCTCGGTGCCCTGGCTTTTATTTCAGAGCCAAGCCTTAATGTGGCGTTTCCTGAATTGGAGGTGGAGGGACAAGCTGTTTGCTTGTGAGGCAATCAGTAGTGGACAGATAGGGAATGTCATGATCTGGAAGTCAATCCCATTTACCTGCCCTCGGGAATGACGTGAGCCGGGATTTGGCTCCTGTAGGTGCTCCGTCATCCTGTGCTGGTCCTTGCATAAACCTCATTCCGCACCAGCTCCAGGAGCTCCCAAAGTCGCTCTTTTGTACCTGCTGAGGTCTGTCAGATCCAATGCGCCCCCCAGGGTTTTCGCTCCTGCTCGTATCGAAATTTCAGTCTTTTTAAGTCACTCGTGTCCCCCACAAAATCAAATTGAGTTCCCCTAAAAAATGTACCACACGAGCCCTTTTTTATCCTTTATTTCTCAAATTTTCACTCCTATTTATTTCTTTAGCTGCAACAATAATGAATATGACAGGAATAACAACGAGACAGGGGAATAAATGAAATGTGACTGAAAATGTTTGGTTTTGTCATTTGGGCAGGAACCAGTCAGTGTTCAAAGTGTCCTGGCAGAAGCCATGTGAGCACAGCCACAAGAAAATCCAGGGACTGGTGGGTTCCAGACCCAGACTATATTTCCAGTATTTCAGTCTGTGAGAGGTACAGGACAAGGGATTACTCACAGGCTGAAACACGACCACAGATACTGCTCAAGCAACCCTGTTTCCGCTGCTCTGAGAGATTTACGGGGTCACAGCGTTTCACTTGATCCCATTGTTGCAGGGCTCTCCTAGATCCTCCATGACCAAATCCTGCCGGTTATCCACCCAATTTCCTTTCTTAACTGGCTTCCCCTCCTCCATGGCTGTTTGAGGAGCTTGGTCCCGGGGCATCGGGCAGTGGGCAGCGGGCAGGATGGCATTGCTCGGGCCTGGCTGGGAGCAGCCGTCGCTGGAGCAGAGCCGGAGCCGGAAGACGGCCTGGAAGCCGCGGCGGAAGTTGTGGTTGCAGAAGCCGTAGATGATGGGGTTGACGCTGCTGTTGAAGAAGGCCAGCCAGTGGGCGAAGGGGTAGATGTAGATGTTGATGAGCTGCAGCTGCAGGTCGGAAAGGCTGGCGTAGTCCGAGAGCAGCATCAGAGTCCACAGGGGGAGCCAGGACAGGGTGAAAAGCAGAGTCACGACGACGAGCATGTTGATGACTTTGTGCTTCCTCTTCCACGCGCTGGGCCGCTGCTCCTGGCTGCGCTTCCCTGCCCCGGGCGTGGCCGCGTGGGAGAGGGAAACGCCGATCCTGGCGTACATGATAACGATGAGCGACAGCGGAGCCAGGTAGATGTTGGCGAAGAGAACCGTGGTGTAGATCTTCCTCATTCCCGGGTCAGGCCACTCCTCCCGGCACCAGAACACCGGGCGGGTGGCGTTGCCAGAGCCAAGGATCACCCGGAAATGCTTCTCCTCCTGCACCTGCAGCAGGACTGCCGAGGGACACATGATGGCCACGGCCAGGATCCAGATGACCGCGATGACGGCCACAGCTGTGGGAATGGTCAGCTTCCGCTTGAATGGATACACAATGCACCGGAACCTGCGGCAAGGACACCGGAGAAGCCGGTGAAGGAACGCTTCATCACCCAGGCAAGCATGCACACACACAGTGAATTGTCTGTTTTTCGGAGAGCAGAGACGGAATCATCGCCTCATCCTCTCTATCAGCTGCTGCTTGCGCTGCTCCACGTAACCCAGGCAGGTATTAACACCTCTGCTATCCAGCTTCATAGCTGAGGAACAAACCAATTCCAGGCAGGCCAGGAGAGCCCAGTTCCACCACCTTCAAGAGACAGCGGTGGAGGGGCAAATTGCTATGGCTGCTCTTTGTACCTGGTCACATTTTGTTTTGCTTAACAGCCTGAGGAGCAAAATGCATCTGATTTATTGTGGTGTTGGGTGGGTTAATGAATGGGCTCAGTGTGGTCAGGGGTCAGGGGAAGATGAGAGTGGTGGTTACAGACTCTGCAGCATCTTACCTGTCCACGGCAATAGCAACCAGAGTGAAGACAGAGGCAGAAACAGATATTCCTTGGACCATCCCGCTCATCTTGCACACCAAGCTCCCAAAGGGCCATCCTGGAAAGAAAACAGACATTTGGAATGGCTGCCGTCTCACTGCAGGACTCTGCTTAACATCATTTGCTGTCATCTTCCATTTCCTGAGTAGAATGACAGACGCATGGAGTAGTCTGGATTGGAAGGGACCTTAAAGGTCATGGAGTTCCAACCCCCTGCCACGGGCAGGGACACCTCCCACTGGACCTCACCTCTGACTGCAGCGACTAGAAACGCCCCCAGGGCCCGCGGTGAGACGTGCCCCGGCCTTCCCTGCCCCAGCCCACCTGCAATGATGTTGTCCAGGAGGGTGGTGGGCATGCAGAAGAGCCCCACCAGCAGGTCACTGACGGCCAGGTTCAGGATGAACAGGTTGGTGACCGTGCGCATGTGTTTGCTCCACAGGATGAGGAGGCAAACCCCGCCGTTGCCCACCATGCAGAGGAGGAAGATGAGGAGGTAGGAGGCGATGAAGACAGCGGCCACCCAAGGCTGGTGGAGGTAGAAGTCCACGTAGGAGACGTTGCCTTCCAAGTAGAGGTACTTGTATGTCCCGTTATAATTCCATGCGTGAGGCCAATCCAACGAGGAGTTTGGGTCCATTTTCTTCCTTGTGTTCTAATGTGCCTTAAAAGACATTTGTAAAAAGGTCAGTTTAGTCTGCTTGCAATTGATCCGAAGGAATGTGATATTATCATTGTATTATCAGCATTATTATCTGCTTTGGGTGCATTATTATCTGCATTATCAGCATTATTATCTGCTTCAGTGAGGTGGCTGAGCAACAATCACTAAAAAACCAGTAATTTAATCACTGAAAATCAGGGATTAAAGCTTTCTGAAGTGGCAGTAAAAAAAGTATTTATTCTGCTGTGCCTCATGTTTGGAACAAGCAGAGCAGTGAAAACCCATCATGTTCTGGTCTCCTGTGCCTGTTTAGAAATCAGCAGTATTTTACATACTCATTAAATGCCTGCACAGCCAGGTAGGGAGACAAAAATCTGGATTCTCTCACCAAAAACTGGCTGCTTGCATGTTTGAACATGGAGAAAGGCTCATTTATCTTTGCTGGGTTTTATTCATCATGTTTTTTCAAAGTTACTGAAAGTACTGTTACTGAGATGTCTGGGGTGCCAAATGCTTTCCCCAGCCAGAGCCCAGTGTCAGCCCTGTGGGAAGTGCTTTAATGCCAATTTTCCTGATCCCTCAAGGAAGCAGCACTGGTGCACTTGCACCCAAATGTGCTCAACATGGGGAACACTGGCAGAATGCAAATACAGCTATTTGACAATACAAGTTTACACTCTTCCTTTAATCCCAGACCTGGAGTTGTGCTTTTTAAATCCCAGCAGATGCTGTCTCACCCCATTTAAAGCCAGCATTCCTCCTGCTCCCTTGGACTTATCGTTGCTCCATTTGCTGCTCTCCCCCAATATTATTATTATTATTATTATTGTAAATTACCTCTAATTTTCTTCTGTAATCCTTTGCTTCCCAGGGGAGATGCTTTAGGAAGACAGTCCAGCTTGGGGAAGGTGGCTTTTGGCTCCCACCACGTTCCCAGTCTCCGTGCCCAGCAGGACCTGCGCTTCCTTCCTTAGGGTTTCCTTTCCTTCATTAGCTGCTGCAGTCTGGCTTTTCAAGGGGTCTCTGATGGTCTGAGGGAGAAGTTCTTTGTCACTCCATGACAGAATTATCCCTTATCGCACTAAAAGCAGGAGGAATAATCTCGTCATTAGTTTGGATACATATTTTGTGTTTTCTCTCTTTTTCCGACACCGTGTTGTGAAGCAGCAGCTTCCAATCTCTTCACTAATGATCTCTGGAATAGTTTTCGTTCATAACTGATAAACACGAAGTTGTAAACAGCCTCGAGGCAAAACCAAAGCTGCGTCTTATCCCAGTTATACTGATGAAATTTTGGCTGTGGCAGACACAGGGAAGTTGCTGCACAGACACCACAGATCACAGGAAATGGAAAAGCTCCACGGATTCTTATTATCCTGAAGCTGAGGGGGAGGAGGATTGGCTGGAAGGAGAAATTAAGCCAGTGCCTTGTGTTTTCACAGGGTCCTTGCTGGCTAAAACAAGCAGTGATAAATAATTGAGAGAGGCACAGAGGACAGAAACATAAATCATCTAAGAAAAGGGAAAAAATAATGCAATACCTAATTATTGTAAGATGATAAATAACAGTAATTTGCTTCCATGTGATAACTTGATAAGAGCAAGGCCTCCCTTCTTCATTTAATATACCAGAGAAAATGTACAAAGGAGTAAAGTGGGAGCCTCCCTGAGTGAAAACCTGCTCAGTCCCACACTGGGTTTCCAAACACACAAGGCTCATTCCCTGCTGGAATCCCAGTCACAGCCTCCCCAGACAAATACACAGTGTAACATCTCACAGCCTGACCAGGACAATCCGGTACCTCTGGACATAGAAAGTCAATTTTCCATTGTTAAAGTAACAGTTCAACAGGATTACAAAGTGATGCAATTATTTTTATGTCGGGCACATGGAGGAAATCCTCTGGAGCAGCCACCACAGCTTCACCTCTGTGTTTGTGATCTTGATTTTTATATGGGAAGTATCTTCACCAAATCCTCTGAAGCTGAAACAAAAATAAGGAACCTTCAGAGACAGGAAGACCAGGAGCATGTTGATGTAGAAAAAGTGGTAAGTACTAAAATATTTGTTTTTTCCTTGACCTGAACTCTGTACTCAGTAATGGCACAACAACAGAGATTTCTTGGGGACTCTGGAAAACGATCCCTGGTCTGAGAAAAGTGGGAAAGTCCCACTGGCAAAATACAGCCCCTGAGGGATGGCAAAAGGCGAGGACATTGGTCTGTGAGTGGCTGAGAAACAAGGGAGAGAAATGTATGGATCATCCTCTGCCTTAGGAAACCAGGAAGAGCCATTGACTAAAAAACTAAAATGCTGTTCCACAGGGACCCCTGCATGGGAATGTGGGCTCATGTTTGCTTCTCTTCCAGAGCAAGAGGGGGCTGCAGCCACAATAAACCCCCACATTCCCAGTTCCTGGGGCTCAGGCACGGGACAGGGAGTGGTGAGGGAAGTGTTGGGTATGGGTTAAGCAGGGCTTGAGCTGCCACACACAAACTCTGAGGATATTTGTGAATTAAGATAACACAACTTACTCTTTGAGCATATCACTTTTTCATCCATCAGAATTTCCATGATATTTTATATGACATACCTCAGAGTGGTTTATCTCCAAATCAGCCTGAATATCTCAGTAGGTTTTCAGCTAGGAGGAAGGAGCTGTGGAAGAAAAAACACGCTAAAAATAGCCAGTTGCAATAAAATAATTTTTTCTTACTGACATTTACTTTCATAAAAAAAAAACAAACAAAAACAAGTGCACCCTGAGAAGCAAATTTCTCATTTTGAAATGGGCAATCGCAGGGAGATGTGCCAATCTCGGAGTTGCACACAGAGCTCTTCTGAATGGGCTTAAACTGCTTATCCTCCCCTCAGTGTCATTTATCTGCATAGTCTGAGCTGGGGCCAAAGAAAATAGTTTGTCAAGGTATTTCTTTTTTAAAGATCTCAAACTTTAAGTGGTAAAAAATAAGGCTGTCAGCAGGATGGCTGTAATAAACACAAGACTTAGCTGCAGATCACTCATCGGCTTGAGCTGGAAATAGGAAACATTTCACTGCAAAGCCAAATCCCAAATGTAAATCAGGAGATGCAAACGACAGGTGAGACATTCACACCAAGTTTGCTATGGCTCTCTATCCATATATTTATATATATACACATCCTTTCCACCCTGCTTCTTTAGAGCTGCTGAGGCTGCTTACCTATTCCTTGTCATTATACTTTCTTTTTTTTTACTTCATGCTTAGTCAACCTTTACGCTTCTGAATATACATATTTTTTTTCTATTCGATGTGTCACAGGCTGTTTTAAATTTTAACTAAAATTTCAGCCAAATGTTCCCTGAAATCAGGTTACAGTAAGATTTCCACACCCAGGCACACTTATGCAGCCACTTTATTGAGAAGTCTGGCAAGCAATAAGATTTTAGCTGCCTTGTCTTGGAAGCAAGTCCCTGTTTTAGAAGCTTTCAGTAGGAAATTACTCAAGTTCTCCCACGATCCAATCGCTAAGTAGCAGTTTCACTAAATATCCTCTGGACTTGTCACGGCTTTTTCGCTGGAGAGATGCTCCAGCATCACTTAGCAGAGAGTGTTGGGGTTTAGTCTATAGGAACAGCTAAATCAATGATCCCTGCCGGGCTCTTTGCGGCACTAAATTCCCCACTAATGGAAGACGAGCCTCCCAAATTGCCCCTTTCAATTGAGGCCCTGCTCATGAGTCACTCCCTGTCAGAGCTCAGGCGGAGCTGACAGCCCTGTCATTTGGGGCGCTGAAAGTGAGGAGAGTAATTGGGGAATAGGTAGAAAGAGGTGAAAAAAAACACCCAAACTGAAAAGGGGGACAATGATGAGACAGTCCTAGCGGAGGACAAAATTGACAAACAAAACAAGTGCTTTAGGAGCCCATCAGCCAGTGTGAGCTAAGGCACCGGGTACAGGCAGACAGCACCGACAGCAGGTATTTTATGTCATGTCCCTCCCCAAAACGGGGGGCACGGACGATCCTGTAATCACGGCAAAGCAAAACACCAGAAGAAAACCAAACCAACCCCAACCTAAAGAGCGCATCACAAGAGTTCTTCGCACCCGGTGATGTCTCTGCTTCCTGTGAAAAATGAGCAAGAGCCATCGAACTGCTTGATTTCAATCTATTTTAGCGACCTGGTCACACCAGAGATCATTACTTAAAACTTGTTACAATAAAGAGCATTTTACTCCTCACTCAAGTTCCTAGGCTGTGGAATATTGGACAGAGCCGCCTGCCTCGCCCAAGGGCAGAACAGGTGAGCTCCCTGTGCAGCACATTGGGGCTGGATCCTCAACACTTTGCCACAACCCAACGTCAGATTCGTCCACCTTGAATCTCAAATAACTGATGTACGGGCTACACAGCAGAACTGTCTGTGAAGGTGATAGCAGGGGTTCAAATGCACAGTCTCATCTCTCTAAAAAGAGATAATGGTTGTGGAAGGGCTGGAGAGAAGGGACATGGAGTGAATTCTCCCTGTACCTTCCTACCTGCTGACTGTTCCCTTTTACATCACCATCCACAGCCACACAGGGACTTTAAATACTCACTGAGAGATTAACCCTTGGTTCTTTCTGTGAGCTGCTCTAAGGATTTGAATCCTTTTAGTGCTCTTGAATTTCCATTTACTGCTTCCTCAGTGACTTGATTTTAATTAGCACCAAATTCTAAGCCTCACCTGGATAACACGGACAGCTACCTATGACTGATGTCAGGAATTTGACATGCTGAGAGGTTACCTCGGAAACCTCTTGGTTTGGCTCCAATTGAAGCCAGTCCTGCTCAGTAAGTGAGAGCTGCAACCCAAGTGTGCCACGGCTGTCCAAACCGTAAGGACTGTAAGTTTTCCTTGCTAGGATTTTTCTTTGGACAAAAGCAGCAGCTCAGGTCCATTCCTTTGGGCTGAAGTGCCATCTTACCTGGCAGCCTCAGGACATGCTCTTCCTTTGCTCAGAATTAGATTCAATCCCCCTTTTTCCAGCAAAACACCCCAAACTGGTCTCACTGCATTTTATACTTTGCAGCCCCTGGGGTGCTTCAGATTAAAAAGATAACACGAGACTTTTCTCCTACTGGAGGTATCCTCTACTGATAGAAAAGGCAAATAAGATGATGTAAACCTGTCTTACTCACCCAGGGAATAATGAACAGCCCCAGGCTCTTCTTTTCCCAATCCTGGAGCTCTGCACAGCAGTCCAGCTCCCAAGCCCAGGTAGATTGGCCCTGCCAGCAGCAGCAACACAGGCGCTGGTGGGGGCCGTGTGTGTCCCCCAGCCCCTGGAACTCCAAAGCCACTTGGGTCAGAGGCACCTGCTGCCACACCCGTCACCCTCCAGTGCCTGAACTGCTCCGTATTCCAGCCTCGCCCACCCTGGGACCAACTTCGGCAGCACGGGGAGGTTGTTGCCAGCAGGCAGATCCCTGGCATCACCAAGACCCCCGTGCAGGCAGCGTTGTGCCCCCCCCGCCAGTAAATCGGGGCACCCCCAAGCAGCAGAACCAGCATCCCACCTCCTTACACACACACACACACACACACACACACACACACACAGACCTGTTGCTAACCAAGCTCCTGCAGTGTTCCCTCAGCTCCCAGCTCCAGCAGCGAGGCAGAACAGCCCGACCCCAGCCAAAGGCAGCCCCCAGCCCACTCCCCCGGAGCACCCCACTTACAGGTGCCGGAGCTCCGCCGCAGCCGCCGGTTCCGTGCAGGCAGGAGCGAGGCTGCAGCCCCTGGCGCGGCGGAGAAGGCTCCCCCCAGAGCCCCTGCAGCTCCTGCCTCAGGCAGGGAGGAGGGACAGGAGGAAGGAGGGAACGGAGAGCCCAGCCCAAAGCCAGGCTTGCCAAGCCCCGGGGCTCGAGGGCTGTCACCTGCAGCCACCGCTGGCAACCAGAGTTTCTTGGATATGTTCCATGGCAGAGCCTCCCCACGCTGCTTTGTTTGAGGCATCCCTTTGCCTTGGGAAGGTCATTGCCAGGGTCAGGGACTCACAGTTACCTCTGCAGGTGCCAGCCTGGCACCCCCCCATCCATTACACTCCACCCCAGGGCTCTGAGTGCTCCCAGCACAGCGGCATCCCTCAGACTCTGCTCCTGCCTGCTGAGCTCCAGCATTTAGGTCCAGGCTCTCCAGAGAGCAGGCAAGGACAGTTTTTAAATGAGGAACCTGGGAAAAGAACAGTCTGTGTGGCCCAGGTGAGACCAGGTGGCTCCTGTAGCTGAAATGGCAGGTTTTGCCTTACCTGCTTCTGCACAAGGCTTTCCAGGCAAGAAAAACTGTATCCCAAGGACAGATTGTGGGAGAATCGGCTTCCAATTAATAATGATTTGATGGATGTAGGAATGATTCTTGTATTTATTCCGGGAATAATTTAAAAATTATTCCTTTAACAAATCATTTAAATTTGAGAGGAAAACCAATTATCCCAATATGAATTTAAACCAATGAATCGTTTTCCAGCATAACTCAGTGTGGAACTATAACAACTCCATACGGAATCATCATGTGCTCCATAAATGGAGGATAACAAACTCCAGCCATGCACAGACATTGTACTAAGGGCGGTTTTGCCGCAGGTTATGCAGCAGATGGAATCCCAGAATCCCAGGATGCTGGCAGGCCCAGAGCTGGGTGCAGTAGAGAACCACAGTTAGAGAAACCTCTGACCAAGAGACAATCCTGAAGGCCCTGCATCTAGGAACGAGGACTTTGTCTAAAATTCCTGCCCTAGCTCTCCCTGCACACACACTGCTGCAGTCCTCTGTCCTTTTTTTACCATACTCACGTTCACTCTGTCTGGAAGCCCAAGGTGTGGCAAGTTCAATTTGGAATCAAAAGAGTTTCAGATGGAAAGGTGTTATTCGTGTGAGCAACAAAATATTTGCAATGCAGGGAATTGAGATGTTCAGGGAATCGTTTCCTTCTTCCCACATGCCCCGTGGAACACCCACACTGAATCTTCATCACGGATTACAGCAGAAAATTGTCTGTTTAGTTTTTAAAACGATTAACCCAGCGAGCAGCAGGGCTGATGCGTGTCCCAGAACGCTTCCATCCCTTTCAAACGCCGGCGGCGCCATCTGCTGGGAGCAGACAGGACACGACACAAAATAAATGCAAGGAGCGATCACAGAATCCTCATGGAATCCCAGAGTGGTTCGGGTTGGAAGGGACCTTAAGGATCATCCAGTCCCACCTCAGAGCCTGTTCGTGATAGGCTGCTGTCCATCAGCCCCTGAGTGGGGATTGATATGGAAGCGATGGAGGTGTGCAGGGAATGCTGATTGTTTTTCTCTAGCTTGGGTTATCTGGTCATTAAAACAACTAATTGACCTCTTCCAACAGGGATGCGTGTAAGCAAGGGGTGCCAAAAAACCCCGAGTTTCTGGAAAATGACATCTGCAAGTATCCAACCTAAAATCCCCCCTGGATTGTTGCCAGTTTGACTTCCATTGATTGCTCACCTTCCCCTGATGTGTCCAGTTCTGCTGTAAATGCATTTGTCCATGTTGTAATTTATATCTTTTGCTTGTAAAGAGCATCTGAGTGACACCCAGTCAGTGGAATGACCTGACTGGGCTTCCAGGGCACTAATTCTGGGTGTTCTGTTTAAGGGAAGACCAGAAGAGCCTTTCCCTTACCCAGAAGAGCTCACAATGTTTCCTTTTCTGGGACAAAACACTCTGGGTAGGTGCCAGGGCTTGTAGGGAGAGAGGTGTTCAAGAGAACAGGAGACTTCCTGCTTCAATTCCCATCTTCGTGCACACACAGGACAGGTAACTCCAAACCAGACGCCAAAGCCTGATGTTTCCTGTGCTCCAAGGGCGACAGATGGAAAGACTGGAAACGCTGTCAGTGTAGGCACTGCTCAGCCAGGACCATGATCTTCCCTCTTCCCAACTCTTCTGTTCCTTCACTTGGATTTTTCCAGGAGCTGTGGTATGCCAGGGGCAGGACTGACTGACAGTGCCTTCCTCAGTCCCACAACAAAGAAATGCAGATGGGATGAAGAAACAAAGGGATGAAACACAGAGAAAATACCAGGAAAGCAAATCCTCCACGCACAGAGACCTTGCGGTGCGCTGGATTAAATCTTGGATTTATAATATATACAGAGTGGGTGGGATGAGGGGGTGGGGCCAGATGGGCAGAGCAGACAGTGCTACTGGGAATGGCACTGTTTCTCCCTGATATCTCACCCTTAAGTCTTCCTTGTTTCCATTATTAAACTCTTCTGAGGAAGAGACCGAGTGCTTTGGGCTCAGATCTTAAAACCAGAGATTAAGTCTTGTATTTTGGGATTCTTAAAGGCTCATATGGCCCCCTCAACTGTCTGGGGTCTGTCCTGAGACCCAAAATGCAGGATTTGGGCTCTGTGAGCAAAGCTGTAAACTGCCTGGATGAGCCTCAGTTCACACTCCCAAAACAGGACCTGAGTCTGTTTTGCAGCCCTAAGACTGCCCAGGTGGGAGTGATTCCAAGTGCCAACAACACAGGACTTTGTCTCCATCTCTGAGCCAAAGAAAAGGCCTGGTTTATTTATTTCAGGACCCTAAAACTGGCCAAATGAACCTGGCATCCCCCAAACAGAGGCCTCGGTCATGAAGGTACCCAACTCAGCCTGACCCCGGGATGCCCCTTTCTGATGCCCAAACCCTACACGACTCAGTCTCTTCTTTCCCAGCTGGCTCTGGAGCCCCCAGATGCTGCCACAGGCTGGAAACAGGGAATTTGGTCCCTGAACTCCCAGCCTGGCCCCCTGGCAGAGCCTCAAGTGTGATGTCACGACAGGCCAGAGAGCCAGTGGTGTTGGGATGTGACATACAAAGGAGGAAGGACCCCACCTGGGATACCTCAGACCCACGAGTACCCTGAGGATCCAGCTGTCCTGCTCTGCTCTGCTCCTTCCTGCACAGCCCCAGTGCCAGGGATTGCAGAGGAGGAGTCCAGCCACTGCTAGCCTTCCCCAAAACCACATCCAGGGACTGTGCCAGCACCCTCCGCAGTTGGGCACGGTGGGAGACAGGCACCACAGAGCAAAAGGCAGAGACTCGCCAGCATCAGCGTGTTTACTTCCCACTCCAGAGCAAGCCATGCCAACGTTACAGACACGCCCTCCAGGCACCCACCCAGCAGTAAGGCACTTTTAGAACTGTATCACTTTTCCCAGCCGCAGCCGCCACCCGAGGGGTGTCTGAGCCCGCAGCCTCAGCGCAGCGTCACCAGCTCCTCGGCAGACGTGGGGTGAATGGCGACGGTGTTGTCCAGGTCGGCCTTGGTGGCCCCCATTTTGATGGCCACGGCAAAGCCCTGCAGAATTTCGTCGCAGCCCATCCCTTGCATGTGCAATCCCACCACCTTTGGGGAAGAAGTGAGAGCCCAGGTGGGACCCAAAATCCAGGCTGACCTCTTGGGCTTGGTGCTGGGGGAGCTGGATCCCAGCCCACGAGCCGACCATGCGGGGACAAGAGGGCAGCCAGCCGTGGTCCCCACCACCCCCCAGCTGTGCCCGCCCCCGGTGCCCTCCACTCACCTTCTCCTCCTTGCCAACGCACACCAGCTTCATGACGCACTTCACCTTCCTCTGGGTGACGGCGTGGTACAAGGGAGTGAAGGATGTGCTGTAGATCTTGATGTTCTCCCTCCCGTGCGTGGCCACGGCCTCCTCTGCAGCAGAAGACACAGTCAGAGGGAAGCACCACACACACGAGGCATTTACAAAGGCAGAGTCAGAGCCCTTTTGTCCAGGCTCACTTGCTGGAGACCAAAATATCCCGAGCATCAAAGCAGCAGCTCTGAGCCATGGTGTCCCCAGCCCCTTGACCCCCCTCCCCGCCTCGTCCGTCCCCACCTTCGGTGAGTCCCACGGTGCCGATGGGCGGGTGGCTGAAGACGACCGTGGGGATGTTCTCATAGTCCAGGCGGGAGTCCTGCTTGCCCTCGAAGAGCCTGTGGGCCAGCTTCCTGCCAGCTGCGATGGCCACTGCCGGGAGGGACAGGGAGCCTGAGCTGTGGCACTACAGGGATGCTGAGGGGCTGTGCAAGGGAGTGGCACGGCCACAGTACCTGGGGTGAGGAGGGCTCTCCCACAGACATCCCCGATGGCATAGACCCCTCTCCTGGTGGTGTTCTGGTACTCATCCACAACCACGTGGCCATTGGCGTCCACCTGCACG
The DNA here is from genome assembly GCA_018881555.1 of Amblyornis subalaris. NCBI lineage: Eukaryota > Metazoa > Chordata > Aves > Passeriformes > Ptilonorhynchidae > Amblyornis > Amblyornis subalaris. The sequence continues at coordinate 1,885,600 of JACAXG010000118.1, read as the reverse complement.
CCCTGCCACGGGAAAGAGCAGCCACATGCGCTCCAGGAAGGATGGGACAGGCGATGCCCATGGGGCACCTGTGCTGGTAGCCACGGCGTCCCCAGGTGGAGGGCAAGTGGTAGGAACACCATCTTATGACAGGCTCTGGAGACCCAAGGGAACCCCAAATACCCGTGGGACACCTGGAGACCCGTGGGCATCCTCCCACCAGCATGGATGGGACGTGCTGCCATCTCACCACTTGCTCCAGGCACAGGCCCTCGGAGTTGGGCTCCCGCCCCACGGCCCACAGCAGGCAGTCCACATCCCGGATCAGCCCCTCCGTCGGCTTGTGGCCGGGCACCACGGAGGTCACCGTCACATCTAGCAGCCCGCTCGGGGACTTAGTGACCCTCTTGACCTACAGGGGACAACAGGAGCTGCAGGGGAAGGTGTGGGTGGCTTTCACCTTGCAACAAGTGAGGGCAGCCATGCTGCAGAAACAGGGATGTTGCCAAAACCACGGCTCAGCAAGCAGCACCCAAGACAGGAGCGATGGGACAAGCCGCAGGGCTGCTCTGTGCTTTCCTACCTGTGTGTACTTCCAGACATCCACCCCGGTGTTCTCCAGCTCCTGGGTGCAGTTTGAGCTGATCAGGGAGTCGAAGGTTCGCAGGACCTGGGTAGGGACCCCCCAGCCCCGTCAGATGAGGGCCCACAGGTGAAGGCACCGCCTGGCAGCCCCTCCACTGGCATTTCCCCGCTCCTGGGACCCGAGAGGTGTGGGGTGTTTTTGGTTAACAAACTTCTCTGTTTGTTTTCCCACTATTTTCTTTTCCTTCCTCTTTTCAAGTCACAACTTGAAATAAAGCTCACGGGAACGGGTGCGGTGACACGCAGGGATGCAGAAATGCCAGGCACACAGGTCAGCGCTGCCAAAACATGTCCCCCCCAGCCTCTGCTTACACCCAGAGCCCAGTGCCACCATCCACTGCATCAGCATTCCCGTGCCAACTCAGACCCTCCTTTACAAGCAACTGACAACCAGGAAACTCCATCGGGCTGGGACATCGGGCAACTCCGGGTGCGACAGCTGGGCGGAAAGCGCAGCTGAGGACAAGATGTGGCATTACCTTGTCCTGGCGGATCAGCAGGGATGTCTTGGAGCCCAGTGTGGAGAGGATCCCCGCGATCTCCACCGCGATGTATCCGGCCCCGACAATGACGCTGCGCCTGCGAAGAAGCAAAGGTGCCGAGTGCAGGCACCTGGAGCCGGTGCTGGCAGCAGCGAAGGGTGAATCCCACTTTACCTGGGCAGCTCCTCCAGGTCAAAGAAGCCGTCACTGGTCATCCCCAGGCTGGCACCTGCAAAGCAGAGACCATTTCGCACCCTGCACCTGTCCCCGTTCCCCTCCCAAAGCCTGCTTTGCTTTGGCAGACCTCTCTCCAGGCAGCCTGGGGAATTTCATCAGGCTCACCGGGAATTTCGCTGTCAGAAGGGACAGCCGGGCGCCCGCCCGTGGCTATGAGGATGTGAGGAGCCGTGTACTTTTTCCCACCCACTTCGATGGTTGGCTCGGGATCAGCGGTGAACTTGCCATAGCCCCGGATGATGTCGATGTGAGCCTTAGGAGGTAACAGTTATGGGATTAACAGCAGGATGAGGGGCAGGAGGCAGCTAACTCAGCCAGGGCTTCCACAGCTGGAAAAGTGGCCAAAAATCCATCACTTCTGCCACTCAGCTCACAGGACAAACGTATCCCACGCTCACCTTCTTGACGTTGTTCTCGTAGATGTCGTTGAGGCGCCGCACGTACGCGTCACGCTTCTCCTTGATGGTCCTGGAAAAGAGCAGGGAACACTGTCACCACCAGCAGATGGACCTCCAGAGTTCAGGGAGAACGTGGCACTCAGTGCCATGGTCCAGTTCACAAGGCGGTGACTGGTCAAAGGTTGGGCTCAATGAGCTTGCAAGTCTTTTACAACCTCAAAAAATACAGCAGGAATCCTGGCCATGTAACCAGTTCTCAACAACCCCCGGGAAGCCTGGAAGTGGGCAGGGACCCCTTTGAGGTGGACAACAAGCCACTGACCTGCAGCTGCTCCCCACAGGACACTCATTTCCAACTGGCCCTTTCCATTCTCACCTCCAGTTGAACTTGACCCCGGGTGTTTCGAAGCCATAGTCAGCATGATCGTGGACAAACTCCGCGTGGACCGCCGTGTTCCACATCACCTGCCCGCCACAAACCACAAGTTGGCTTGGGAAGACGGGTTTGATTCTGGGAAAGCCCCCACCAGGCTTGCCTCACCTCTGCCCGGAGCACCCCTTGGGGCACAGGACTGAGTGTCCACCGCAGCCCGATGGCTCAATAGCCTCCGAGGCCCTGTTTCCTCCCCACACCCTGTGCCAGCACCTCCCTGTAATTCGGCAAGCATCCACACCAGACCCAACCCAAGCCACTGGAGTTAGTGGCAAAACACCCTTACCTTCTTTGGCACGCACCCAACATTGACCTGAGGAGAATAAGAGCAAGTCTCAGTGTCAAGGCCCAGTTTTCCAAAGGCGATGCTCCAGAGAGCATCCCACATCAGGCCAGCACCGCATCTCAGCTCTCTGCTCAGGAAAACAAAGGCAGGATTACGGGTTCCTGGCAAAAGAGGGGTGTAACCGCCTCGGGAGGCTCAAGGTCTTGTGGTTTGCCCGTTTTCCTTTACTTCCTTGAAAGAGAATATGGAAGGTGGAGCCTTCCAACACAGGGGTTTTTCCACTGATAATCTAAAAGCGGTTTACTTAGAGAAAGGTATTTGCCATCCCTTTCCTGCGCTTCTGGTCCTAGTATGGCAACTTTTCCAGCAAAATGTACTTAGTGCATAAAACTAGAGCCTGTCCCTGGCTTGTCTGAGGAAAGAGTTTGTTTTTTGGCTTGTTACCAGCTCACCATGCCCTTGAGTTCTGCTTTTTCCACCTTGCAGTTGTGCTTCACAAATCCTGGATCCGTCAGCATCCTGCCTGAAAACGGCTTGGAAGCAGCCGGGAAGAAGCTGGAGGAGAGTGGGACTGGGATCCATCCTGCTTCAGCCTGACAAGGCAGGTCCTAGTGCACCGCCCCGACACCGGGAGGGCGATTCCTTCCCTCCGGCTTCCCGCACCGCGACCCTCCCCGGGGGCTCCGCCACCATCCCCGGTCACCGTGGCCAGCGTGGGGGGCACTGGACCCGGATCACCCGTCGCCTGCCCCGTCACCCGCGCCCCGGGTGCGGATCACCCCCAAGCGACTCACGCAGGTGCCGCCGAGACGCCGCGGCTCCACCAGCGCGACGCGGGCGCCGAGCTCGGCCGCCCGCCGGGCCCCCGCCAGCCCCCCGGAACCGCCGCCCAGCACCAGCAGCTCGTAAGCGGCCGCCGCCATCGCTCCCGGCTCGGTCTGGCCCCGCCGCCCCGCCCCGGGACCGCCCCCGGCCCGCCCCGGCCGCCGCGAGGCCCTGCACGACATCACATGTTGGGGCTGACAACGGCGAGTTTATTGGTTCGGGTACAGCGAGGAGGATTGCAAGCACTTCCAGGACAAATATACAGCGGGGGGGGGGGGGGGAAAAAAAAAAAAGAAAAAAAAAAAAAAAAAAAAACCCCAAACAAACAGAAAAAAAGGGGGCGGCAGGATCAACACAGAACGGGAATAGAGCTAAAAAGGGAACGCTTTTATCTGGGTTATGACAACGTACTCCCAAGCAGGAATCGCTTCCTTTCTCCAGTTAAGTCAAGCGGTCTTTCCAATAAAATAAAGAGTGGTGGGGGATGAAGTTAGTGTGCACTTCCCTGGAAAACAAACTCTAATTCATGCCAGTTAAACACTAGAACTAAAAATGTACAAAGAAGAGTCAAAGGAGATGAAGTGTTGTTAAGAGTTACCTTTTCCTCTCTGACCAGTCCAGAAGGAAAACAATGACTACAAATACAGCAGGCAAACTGACTTTCGGGCTGATGGGCATGGGAGAGAGAGAGTGTCGTAAGGAATTCAGTCTCAAGTTGTGCTAAATGCTCTTCGTCCTCTGTATGGCACATTTTGGTCCATGATGGGGATTTGAGACGAACCCTGATTTCTTACAGAAACGTGTAAATATTGTTGCTCTTTTAAAATGCCAGGTGTACTTCCTTCTACAAAGGTTGGGAGAGGTTTATAGGAAGTAGTCTGGGGTACGACGGGTAACATGAGGCTCTCCACGACGAGGTGCTGGGTCAAACTGGAGGCTGCAGGAAAGAAAAAGGGGTCACTCACCCTCCTCCACAAGCCGTTTTCCAATGCCATAACGAATAACAGGCTTGTTCTCCTGCTGCTATTACTCTACTCACCCCAGCTGCTTCCACATAAAACACTCCAAGTTTCAAAACAAGAATTCGTGGGAGTTAAAACTCATCAGAGTGACCATCACCCAGCAGCCCGCCACCACTTTCACATGGGCTCAGCTGAATGCACAATTCAGACCCTCTCACCCACCCTTACAAAGTGCTACCAAAGATTAAAACAAACACATAAATCCATGTGTTTTTACTCTCTCCATCGAGCTTGGGCAATAAAGGGACTGAAGTGCAAAAGCTCCAACTCTGCAGACAGCCAGGAAGAGCAGCTTTTAGGAGCTTAGCTCATTGCTTATTTTAAGGCAGAGCACACAATGTTAATTCCAGAGTGGTCTGAGCTGGCTTTTCATGAAGAATCCCCTTGGAAACGACCAGGCATTCCTCACAAACTGGTCAGGAAGAGAGGCCAGCCCAAGCCAGGATACTCACAAGGAATATTTTAAAGTGTCATCTAGTTCCATGATAGCAGCCTGGTTCCCACAGCGGTAGCAGTAATTGGGGGCACTGAAAATGGTAACCACATTCCGGTCGTGGCACCAGTTATAACCCTGTCAGGAAGAGAGAGAAAGAAAAGGTCTCTGTTAAACCTCAGCCCGTCCAAAGTTCCTCTTCAGGCCTGAAACTCTCCTAGGCACTTGTGAAACTGGAGATTTCTCGAAGTACTTCCAAGCAACTTAAGTTTCATTTCAAAATACGTGCTTTACCACAAGCAGCAGCAGTAGGTACCTGGCAAAACCACCTTCCAGCAGTCTACAGGAGATCATCCATTCCTCAGTTGTAAATTATGGATTGTACCACAAAAAAGCCTTGAGATTTTCAGGGATGCCTTCAGCTTTCATCCACCACAAACAACAATTTGCCTGCTGGATGCCAGCGATTTCTGACACAGGTTCTGCTTAAGGGATCTACCTGCACTACGATTTTAAAAATACATCTGCTCCATTAACCCACCTGGCATTTTTCCAGCAGGACATCCAAGAATAGCCTGTCGACAGTTAAAAATGCCTTAATCCCTGTCACATCTGACTGCTGAGTACGATGGGACGGGCTGCTGGATGTAGCAGCAGTCAAAGCAAGAGCAGCCAGCGTGTAAGGAGATTATTCCTGCCACAAACAGGGTGTGACACGGTTCCTTTGGCAATTTACTTGGAGGGGGAAATTTACTTGGAAAGGGTAGAACATCCCCTTATTTAGGTTGCAGGTCAAAGCACATAATTTTATGTTGTTTGTTGTTTTCACACGACTAAAACCTCTCTTTGGTACTCACCTCGGTAAGATTTAGGTGTCAACAAACCCGTGAGTGGAAGGTGCCCCAGAGGAGGCACCAGTCTTTGTTAGCCCTGGCTAGCAGAGTGCTTGCCCTACCTCCATGACCAGCTGGTGAGCGCGGGACACCAGTGTGAGCCCATTGGCGTGGTTAAAGGTTTCGGAAATATCCTGCCCAAAGGTGTAGCCAGCACCACGTGGAGAAATGCCCCAGCCGCCACGGTCATCCGGATCCGACCACAACAGATCACACATCGGACCCTTGGGAAAGATAAGCGTTCTTGATTAGGTCACTGGCAAGATGCTTACACACGTTTTAGGCACAGTAACAAGACTGCCAGCACATCCTTCTCAGCACAAGGCATATGAGGAGTTGACTGAACACACATCTGCAAGCCCCAACCACTCCAAAACAACTTCCAGCTGCCCTGGGAGCTCCAAGGGTGGTTTTCAGTCCAGATTTCAGGCCCTAGAAAGTTATAACATGGTGAAACACCACGGAAAGATGGACTGACTGGGGAGGAAAGATGGTTTCACAGTGTGCCTTCACAGGGTGGTTGTCAGCTCACAACCACATCTGTGATGAGGCTGAAGATAGTAAACACCTTGCCCTGACAAACACTGCTCTTTGAGTCAGCCTGACGGTCCAAAAATCCTGTGATTCTGGGGAAAACAGCTGTGAAACCGATACAGCTCTCCTTCTGTAGGCTGCTGTAATCAAAGCACACTGACTTGTGCGTGTTTTGCCCAAATGTTTATCTGCTCTAGCTCCTGGAAAGGTCACAATCCATGTGTAACTGTGTGTTTAAAGGGATTGCAACGTGAGGATGTATTCGCATTTTCCGTAAGTTTCTGAAGCGTTTCCTTTCCTATTACCTCGTGTGGAACTTCCTGCAGGCGGTCCAGAGCCCTGATATGATCCAGTGTATCTATGGATGGAGAGAGGCCACCGTGGAGGCAGAATATCTGTTCCAGAAAAGAAGAGCAATCCATTAAGTGCATATTGTTAAGGGAAGAATGATCTCCAAACCACCTGGGTTTAACTCTGTTATCACTTGCGTACAACTCCAGCCACCTCACTCTCAGACCACGAGTAAAGGGAGCTTGTCTGGGACTGTTCATGTGGGTGTCAGACAACATAGCTTGCAGAAATCTATGGAATGGAGGTTCTTCTTTATCCCAGGCTTACCTGGCCATCTACTAGAGCTGTGAGTGGCAGGTAATCAAAGAGGTCTGTGAAGTACTTCCAGACGTTGGCGTTGCCGTACTTGCGCAGGCACTCGTCGTAGAAGCCGTAGACCTGTGTGATTTGCCTGCTCTCGTGGTTGCCCCTCAGTATCGTGATGCGCTCCGGGTACCGCACCTGCGGACGGGGAAAACGCTTCCTTAACACAGGCACGGAAAGAAACAGTAATGGAATATCACAAACAGCAGCCAAGCGCTCGCGTTCCCAGCATGTGTCCACTGACACAGATCAATTTACACCCAGTACACTCAAGCCAACAGCAGCATCAATGGCAGGAGCAAATTATTCCAGAAAAAATCGTTCCCAGCTCCCGAGTTTCGCCCCAACTCTCTGAAGCTGTACCTTCAACGCCACCAGGAGAGTCACTGTCTCCACCGAGTAGTAGCCTCTGTCCACGTAGTCTCCCATGAACAGGTAGTTTGTGTCTGGAGACTTCCCACCGATCCTGAAGAGTTCCATAAGGTCGTGGAACTGCCCGTGGACATCCCCACAGACGGTGACGGGGCAGCGTACCTCTTGCACATTTGATTCTTTCGTAAGGATTTCTTTAGCCTGGCAAGAACAACACATTTAGGACAAAAAGGAAGCTCCTCCAGAAGCAGGTGATGTTATTCCACTGCATTTCCACCGGAAACCCAGTTTCATCCCTGCTGCTCAAGCTGACTACTGGAAAAACAGCTGGGTGGGTGAACACAGATTTGGTGTTTCCCAAATCCCTATGCACAGAGATGAGCAGGTTTACTGCAGCAAGGCCAGATTCCCTTGCCCAGGGCACATTGTGCCTGCCAGAATTCCACTCCTCTTCCAAGCACAACCATTTAGCAACTTCTACATGCAAGTTGCATACAACTGGATAGCAAAGACAGAAGCAATTGAAACATATGGAACTACAACCAGCTTGCCTGGCTGTACCCAGCTGGCAGCAAAACGACCACAGATGGAGGGACGGCATCCCTGGATTTAGTCATCTCTTCTTCCACACCCAGCAGTTCATCTGCTAATTACAACCACGTACTGTAGCCTATCTGCACCACCTTATTATCCTTATCAAATATCAGGTTTGTTGTGCTGCCTCCAGCCCCCTGACTGATGCCGATCAGCACTCCAGGCGCATCTGAGGCACAGGGAACACCCACAGGATGGCTCCATCTGATCCAAACAAAAGGGCTGGAAGATCACCAGCACTGAGCAGTCACCAGCAGGTGATGATCCGGGTATTCCTTGCTACACCCCTTAGCTCAGGATGAGGTAGTTCCCACCTGGTGCTGCTGCCAAGGAGCTACTTCCCGAGGATAGCCTCCGTGGGCTGCCTGGAGATGCCTGTGTTCCCATTCCAGTGTTCGCTGCCTTGCCTCCTTTAGGTAAAGCATGTATTTGGAAGGAATAACTAAACCCCAAGCAGTTTGGACAGTCTGGACTGCATGCTCCTTGCACAGAACCTAACCCAAGGGATGTGAACCTGATCCTTAAAGTCACATGCTGCACATGGACTCGATGATGCCTTGCACTTCTAACATGACTGGGAACTGCTGAACATGTATTTGAGTGCAGTAGTAGCACTCATATTGTGCTCACACATCTTTAAAAGCATTTATAGAGCCTTCTGAGAGCTTCCACCCTCTCAGAGAGACAAATATAAACCCAGAAAACAGCTGCTCCATGTGTTCTGGCTGTTGCACAAAGCAACAGGCTGGGGTTTGTTCAAAGCTGGAGCTCAGCAAAGCTCCTTTTCCACAGGAGCAGGGCAAATATGCTCACCTTAAATCTATCCTAGGAAGGTGGGCCAGCCCACGTCCTGAAATGCTGGTGCTAGGAGAATCCAGAAGTTTCCCCTGATGAGGAAGGAGGAGCTGGCAGGTGACGAAGAGCAGCTCCTTATGCTGCCAACCAGCTGTTCCTGTGCAGCCCATTTTAGCTCACCCTGCGGACACTCATCTGTGCACGTGGACAGATCCACTCTGTCATTTCAACTCTGCAGAGCTGGTTTAAATCCAGCTCAGGAGCCCAAGTTTGCCCTCACGTGATGATTTTCTAAAGCTGAACAAGATTTTCAGAATCTTCAGCATCAATAAAAACACCCCAGAAAAGCAGTGACTAACCAGTGCATCTGCCTGCAGTGTGGAGAGTAAACATTGAAATCAAATGACTTAAAATAAAAAGCATCATTACAAAGCGAGAATGAAAAGCTCTGATGCAAGCAGGCTGCCTGGCATCATCACCACTTACTTAATCCAGGCGGCTAATAAATAACTATGACTTAAAGTCATATTTTAGCTACCTTTGTTGTAGAAAACAGTGACTAATGGTATCAGCTTCCTGTGCATTTGTCCCACTTGCTCTGGATGAAAACCATATCCAGGTCAGGATACAAAGCAGCAGCTTTTAGGGGTTTTCATTAAATAAACCTCCTTTTTATTAAATAAACCAAACCAACTGTTGCCATGTCTGTGCTCAAACTAACTCTGAAGAGCAGACTATTTGTTGGCTGTGAGTTTGCCCATCACCTCAACTCCTTGTGTGCTTTTGAAGATCCTTGGAGCGTGGAGAAACTCCACTCCTTCTGGAAGGTTCATTCCCTGAGCTCAGTTTGACCCACAGAAGCTCGTTCTCTGGGAATCTGAAGCCAGCCATGGAGTTTGGGATCAAAATTCACCTGAACCTTCATCCCACCAACTGCCACAGACCAAACTACTGTGACAACAAGTCGGCTGAGGATATTAAACCTCAAGGAGCTCGGCCGGAACAAGAACCAGCCAAATGAGACGGAAGCCAGAGGGATGGCAGGGATAGAGCCATCCCACCCTTCAGGAACAAGGCAGCAGTGGACACCCTGGAGCCCCCGCCGAGGTGCCCAGGTGCTCCTAGGGGTACCCGAGCCAGCACCCCCAAGGATGAGCATCACCGACTGAGAAATGAAACACTCCTGGCCATGACTCAACACAACACCAGGAGTTTCAGGCAACTGGACTGTGTCCACTCTTACACTTTCAAAGAACAGGGAGAGGAAGGACAAGCTGCAAGGAGAGGAATGGTTATGGATGGCTGCTTGTTTAATTCAAGAGACAGCCTTTTCCTTGCCTTCTTTCATATCCCATTTCATTATCTTGGAAAAAAAACCCTTCACGTGGAGTAATCAGGATGGCTCTCAACTCACTCACCCACGTGCCAAACATGCAAGCCCCAGCAGCGATCGGAATTGTTAGTCCTTCCATCTTCCTCTAGATTTCTGCAGGATTTGAGCTAATTTTCATTTTAAAGACCAGAATGAGAACGTTCTGAGGTGCCATCTCTCAACATTCTCATGTTGAGAGATGGCATCTCCCTTACCTGCATGAACCCCACGGGGCTGATCAGCTGTCAGATGATGTTGTCACTGGGCAGGTGAGGACAGAATGTCATTTTTGCAGGTGCAAATTTCAAGAACTTTTGAGAGCGCAGAGTCATTTAGCACACTTTCATCACATCCAATCCTTCCCTCATCACTGTCCATTATGCCAGTACTTAAAACCAAAAATTACCCACACAGATAACTGTGGGATTTTGGTGGGGTTTTTTTCCCCCACTTAATTTTGATTTTTTGTTTTAGTACTGAATTCTTCCCCAAACTGAAACCTAAGGCAAGAGGTACCACCGTGCTTGGCCTCTTTGAAATCAGTCCCAAAAACAGGAGTGCTAAGAAGTGTTTTGGAGAAAATGATTTCTTCAAATATTATTTCAAGGAAACCAACTAAACCAGCTCTGTGGCAGGGCTGCACACCCAAAGGTTTTTGTAAGCTCCTCTCCTGGGTGACACAACCACTCCCCAAAACTTAAACAAGCCAAGTCAGAGCATGGCACAGTGTTTCCTTCATGTCCCAGTCGTTTCCATCAGTTTCCAGCAACCTGGAAGAACAAGGTGCTGTGACAGATGACACACCTACCTGTCACCTGGAGGACAAACACCCTCCCCACCTCCAGCTGAGCTACCACTCTCCCTATTTCATGTGTCTACAGCCACAGTCTGCTGGAATTGTCCTCCAGCTTCCCAAAACACAGCAGCCACAACTGCAACTTCCCGAACAGACACAGCTCCTTCACAATTGATGGAGCTCTGGAGAGAGTTACAAAACAAACAGATAGCCCTAGCAGGGGACTAAAAAAAGGAAAAGGAGAAGGAAAACAAAACCAGTGTGGGGGTTAGGTAGACATCAGGATCACTGCTGGAAGCATCTCCAAGGAAAACCTTCACCTGGTCACAGACTACAGTGTTGGGGGAGTGTTCACACAGAGCTATTGGATTTCTCAGATAAAACCCAGCACGAGTCTAAGGATCTTTCTCTTGATGAAAAAAAAAAGCCTCTTGCCAGTCTCCACTAAACAAATCCAAGCACGCATTTGCCAAGGGCTGTCCAAAGCACAGTCCGGAATACAAGACAGTGTTCTTTATCCAAGACCATTCCTCTTCCTATTTTGGTTCCCTTCAGCAGGCTGCGAGCCTCTGTTTAGGCCTCACCTCTGACTTCCTCTGCTTCCCTAGATTCCACCTCGGAGGTTAAAGGATTTCCTCACTGACTTAGGGCTGATTTTTCACCATGGGGCTCCTACGTGTTATATACGATATCAGGATGCCAGACACCCTACAGGCAGAATCCCGGTCTCCCACTGCTGGATACCCCACGGGCACCACCCCGTCTCAACGTTGGATACTCCACAGGCATCATCCCGGTCACCCAGTGCCGGATATCCTACAGGCACCATCCCACTCTCCCCATGTCCACTATTCCACAGGCATCAACTCGGTCACCCAACGTCGAATATCCCACAGCCACCACCCCGCTCTCCTAATGCCCGATATCCCACCGGCCGCATCCCTGTCTCCCAAAGCCCGATAGATCAGTCATCACCCCGCCCTCCCAATGCCCCACATACCACCGGCCGCACCCCCCTGTCCCAACGCCGGATATGCCACAGGCACCATCCCGCCGTCCCAACGTCTGGGCCGCGCACTCACCTTCTCGCAGAGGCTGCGGACCTGGCTCTCGCTCAGTTGCCGGCACTCGTTCAGCTGCTCGATCCACTGGTCCAACTCCTTGGCGAACCCCTTCTCCTCCATGGCGGGGGCCGGGCGGGCCCCCCGAGGCCCGGGCCCGCCTGTGGGTGCCGGCGGCGGCGGCCGGGGACGCGCGGCCCGCTCGGGTCGGCTCCGCTCCGCGTAATGGCGGCGCCCCCCGCCTGCCGCGGCTGCTGCGCACTTCCGGCCACGCCCACAGCCGCGTGCTGCCCGCGCGCGCTTCCGGCGCGCCGAGGCTGACTCAGAGCCCCTCCCCTCCCCGCTCGTGCCCCCGCCCCCTGAGGTGGCCCCGCCCCCTGAAGTGGCCCCGCCCCCGCTCCCCTCACGGCTGCGTGAGGCGACGGCGGTGCCGCTGCTCTGCGTTCCCCACAGCCCAAAGCCGCCTGAGACAACCTGCGCTGCTCTCTCCAAGGAAAAATGAATAAAATGCTCCGTTCTCTCTAAGGGAAAAGGATAAAGTCACAGGCTTTTGCACCCGCTGTGGATGTCACGTCCCAAGCATTGGTTCAGCTGGGCATGTGCAACAATCCCTGTCCACCTTTCAGTGAATACGTGTTATTAATTCTCTTCACCATATTTCCGTGAAATACCGTGGGGCAGTACTCAAAACTGGAGCACGATGTACCGAACACGGCGTGTGATTAATGAATATAATCATTAAAAATGAATATATTTGTTTACAGTCTGGTACTCTATTCATCTTACCCTCAGGCCTAAATTGTAATGGACCTGCACAAATTTCTACCCCCTGATCTTCAGTTATCCTCTGCAATTTTGGATTTGCTCTACTGTCTCCTCTATACCAAAATGGAATAGTAATACCGTGATAAGGATGTAATAACTCAGGTTATGACACTGCCACAGTCTGGAGCGCTGTGTTCGCTTCAGTTCTGAGTGCCTGGCCCAGGCAGCAAGGACTGGGATTTTAGGAGACCACTGAGGGGAAACCTTCTTGGGATTTTTAGCAGGATAAGATAAATCAAGTCCATGTGGTGTGCTTTTTTCATGTCAGATGGAAAAGCTGAGGTTTGCTGAGGACCTACTCGGGCTGTTCTTCTTCTGGGCACACCGACGGTGGTCACAGTTCCCTTAATCCCCGCTGGGTAAAGCAGCCAGACTTATGGACTTCACCCTGAAGTGAGGGAGAAGATTCAAGGATTCAAAACATCACATCCCCACAGCAAATTTTCCAAACAAAAATACATTCAGCAAAGACAGTAATTTATATAAAATATAATTTTGTAGCTACTGTTTTAGATGACAATAGCTACTAGGAACTGTTCACACTCCTCTGGATATTTTATTTGCTGATTTGTTTCCAGAAGCTTATTGTTAACCATACTGCCCATGTTTGTGACATTGCAGCAGAGGATGGCCATGGGATAAGGCAAATCCTGCCTTGTGGCAGTGGACAATAAATCTCCCCACCTCGGAGCTTCCCAAGGACAGCACACACTGTGTGCCTTCAGGAGCACAAGCAGAGCAGCACCCACCGTAAAAACCATCCGTGGCTTATCCAAAATGACCTAAAAAAGGGTGTCCTGAGCCTCAGGAGGTTATGATGCAGCCTTAAAACAAATGCTGAGCAGGTCTTATTTGTCTTTCAATTTTTTATGGTTTCCTTGTGATTTAATTCGAGGAAACAGAGTATGGACATACGGACACGCATGCTTTGGTGCTAAGTTTCTGTTTACCGGTTCCCTGCCACCATTAAAATGTTTAACAGGAAAAGCCTAAATGGAAAGATTGAGCTGAGATGTTTCTCTTGGCTCCTTGTCAGGAATAAAGAGGTTTCTGAGGTATTGATCCGATGGCAGGTCCTCAGGAAAAGACCAGCAAAACCTCACACCTCAGCTGTGCAGCCTGAGCCAGGGCCATCCTCAGACCAACCTGACAGGGTTTATTGGGAGAGGGAGTTCTTGGGATGAGGTGTGGATTTCCCTGCAAAGCAGCAGCAGGAACAGAGCCTGTGGAATCACCCAGCAGCAGTGTGGGACATCCATCAGACTCCTTGGCAGGGAAAACTGACAAGCCTCACTGAGAGGGAATTAATGAAGGCAGGATTTTCCACCACCTTCTCTAAAATCTCATCACTTTTGTGCTAGAACCTTCCAAAAAGGCAATGCTGGTACCAGTGGCATAAAAGGCCACTTTATTAAAAAATCAATTAATGTTGTCTGCGTAACATTAAATCCCTCATGGGGTACCTTGTTTTCTTATGTTTGTGATTTTTTTTAACCGACACTTGGTTTTTTAGGGTGTGATACAAAACGCAGGAGAAACAAAAGCAGAAAAAATTACAGCCACCACTGCCTACGGAAGCAATTGCCTGGGCTTATCCACTGCTTCCCAAAGAGCGCTGGATTCCTAACGGTACTCCTGTGTTTTGGAGAGGGAAAAAACCACCCCCACGGTGAATAAACAAAATAAATCAGTAAAGTTCTTTCTTCTGCCAGCAGCTCCCAGTGGGAGGTGCTCCAAAGGCACCTGACTCCCCGGGAGGGTGCAGGGGAGCACCAAACTTCCCAGAGGCATGAGGATACAGATCCCTGAAACACATTTTGGGGTGCAGAGACGACATTTTTGCAGTGGATGGGAGGCAGACGTACCTGGCAGCACCCTCCATGAAGCCTGGCTTCTTTTTCCCAGCATCTCCCCACAGGATTCATCGCTCTCCCTCCTTCCCATGGTGGCGTCCATCATCACGGGCAGCACTGCTTGTACCGTGAGGAGCAGCAGGAAACATCTACAAAACCTTGGTAAACTGGGAAAAAAAGCTGGAGAGAGATCAGAGGCGAGGAAACAGGCAAAGAGAGGGGGAACGCTGCCAGGAGAAGAAGGATCGATCTCTGAAAATGGACTCTGTGGCCATAACATATGCACAGGGGTGCTTTCCAAAAGGAAGGAGGGTGACAGCCCAAACCCTCGCATGGATCACCCTGAAATGTTCCTCTCAGATACAGATGTGTCTTTTAGGGAATATAAAATGACCTCCTGCAGCAGCCTGGAACAATTTTAATCCCCAAATAGCTGTTTTTGGGAAGGGGGAGGAACCTCAAAACCTGCGAGTCTCACAACAGGTTCTGTTTGCAAACGCAGGCGAATCTGGAATATTTGCTTATTCCTTTTATTGAAGCTGCTGGCTGATTTGATTACTTCCCTGGAAACGCATGTGCAAATCGGTTTTCCAGCCTTTTGAGGGCACTGCCTTCCGCCGCGACGTCTCCAGTGACTGATGCCAACGTCTTGCTAATGCAATGTGCAGGAAGAGCCGGCGTTGGATGCCGACGCCGATGCCCGGAGCTCCTGGCCGCTCGCAGCCATAAATCCCTCCGTTCCCAAATGCAAAACACTGCCGTCAGAAATGTCTCACCCTGGAAAAATGTGTTAGCAACAATTCAATCGCTTAAATTAAGCAGGCTGAGGCATGGCTATTCCTCTGCCACGCACTTACCCGGATAGAAGGATCCGATGATGGAAGACTGGGGGGAAAAAAGGGCATCAAATTGAAAAGCCCCAGGGAGATGAATGGGAGATAACGCAGACAGAAACATTTAGAGCCTGAAATGATTCCCCCTCCCAGGCAGATTTCCTTCTTGACTCCCTGGGAAGCACTCAAAGGAGAGCCGTGGTGCAGGCACCTTGGAGCAGGGATAAATCCAAGGGTAAGAATCCGAGCAGACAGTTAAGACTACACAAGTAAGCAAATTTATTTGAAGACAGAACAAATATCGTGGCAAACAACAATATGCAAATTCAGTTGAGAACAGGGGTAAATATCAGACTTTGTTTTCAAATTGATATAAAATATAGTCAGATTTTATTTTGTCCAAAAAGCAGCTCGCATTGGGGTGTGGGGGTTGGAGGGGATGGCCCTGTTCACACCCTCTGAGGTGTCACCTGGAAAACCTCAAGCTCGGGAGATGGCTCCTCTGCCAGCGGAAATGAGCGATGCTGGGAGGAGATGGAGGCGCCTTTGGGACTCAAATTTTCTACCTCCGTTCTCCTTAGAAGCCAATTTTTGCCCCAAAGCAAGGACAGGTTCATCCCTTCCGAGACCCCCAGTGCCCGCCTACCTACGTTTGGATCATGCGGTCACAGGGATCCCGGCTGAGTTTTAGGGTTGGACATCTTTGAAGGCACCTGCACCTCCCCTTCCTTGCTGGCTCCTGATGGATCAACCTCCTGTGGCTGAGCCTGAAAAGCCAGCGAGGGAGCAGCTCACCTCGGATGCCAGAGGAGTGAACAGGATAAAATCCCCTCCCAGAGCGAAGGTGCTGGCATGCTGCTTTCTGGAAAAACCATCCCAAAATAAAAGCAGACATAGAAAACATTAGATTGTCAATGAGGCTTCGAAACAAATTCAAGTTTATCCTTAATTTTTCTCGTGTGTGTGTGTG
This sequence comes from Amblyornis subalaris, assembly GCA_018881555.1. NCBI lineage: Eukaryota > Metazoa > Chordata > Aves > Passeriformes > Ptilonorhynchidae > Amblyornis > Amblyornis subalaris. The sequence goes on along the minus strand of JACAXG010000118.1, from coordinate 1,869,308 downwards.
TGTGCGTGTGTGCGCGTGTGACTTCATACAAACAGACAAGAAAGACGTGGTGAACTCCAAGCTGAGGACAGGCATGTGGTCAGTTAGCATCCGCAGAAGCACCATCGGATACGGAAGAGTTAGCACCAGAGAGTTGGGAGGACCTAACTGAGCACATGCGTCCTTTGGGAAACGTGGGGACAGGCTGGGAATGAGCAGTGGGGAGACATGGAACAGTCCATTAGAAACAATACAAGGCAATTCATGAGTTTTCATACAGTACAATACAGTCACTGATCAATTAACCCTTTCAGTACAGTACAGGACAAGTAACACTTTGCACCCTGTTAACACTAGGAAAGGAAGGTTTGGGCTGGAGAGGGGTGGCTGGTGGGCTATCCCTTCTGCCTTGGAATTTCAGGGACTGTGGATTGCTTCGGCTGCTTCCCACCCCAGCTCGGACAGCCCAACTCCAGCCTGGGTCCCGGAGGGATGTACTGGGGGAGCACAATGCCACCGGTCCATCCACCCGCAGTGAGGGCTGCACCCAAATCATAGAATCCTAGAATCCCAGAATGGTTTGGGTAGGGAGGGACCTTAAAGATCATCTAAATCCACCCTCCTTTCACCAAACCAAGCTGCAAAATGGTCCTGGTTTGGCCGTGGAAATGGGAGAGCCACCCCGCTCGACCCTGTGCCAGCCACCCAACTGATGAGAAAACCTCCAATTTAAGTTCCGCCTGGCCAATTGTGGTGCCAAAACACACAGAAAAAGGTTCAGAGGTTGCGTTCAGACGGCCTCGAGCCAAACCTGCTGCTTCCCTCAAGCGTAGTGAGAACAGGGTCCATTGGAAAAGTGCTAAATTACAGTACATTGGCATTTCCATATGTCAACTATTGAACAGCAAAACAGATTGTTTGAAAACAGAATCAGTATCGTACAGTAAGTTCACACTTAATTCTTCACCGTTTCTACACTTGTAACACATGCATTTTATTTCCATTAGTTTAATGCCAGTAGGACCAACATCCTCCAGAACAATGATCTAACATTAAACAAAACTTCCTAAGGAAAATATTAAGCATCACATAAAGTTTCAGGAAAAACCTGTTAATTAGCATCACAAGGTACTCAGATTTACATTGAGGAGTTCTCATGCCATGACTTTAAAACACCTTTTGGTTAATATCCTGGGGGGTGAGGGGAAAACAAACTGAAAAAACCAAACCAACCCAAAAAAAAGAAAAAAAAGAAAAAGAAAAAAGGAATGTTTTGGGAATTAATATATTTCTCTATGTGTATACACACCCAGGGAGACATGCACGTACTTGTGGGCCGGTGCATGGGTGTGTGCACAATTTGTTTCGATAAACTTGACTCATTTCAAGGGCATTTTCATGGGTCCAAAAAGACTTTCAAGGAAACTAACTCTAAACTACTGAAGCAAATTAAAAGGTCTCTCTTGGAGGAACAGAAAAGGCTGGTAACATATCGCCTGTGTGCTGTTACAATGCGCTTCCCATGAGCTATCTGAAAACCCAAACAACTAAAAACCCTTTTTTTCCACCTAAAAGGCCCTTCCAAAGCAAGGGATGCTGTGCTAGGATTTGCACTCGGGCCTCAAGTGCGATGTGCAGAAGAAAATGCGTAATTGTACCTTCCCAAAGGATGAGATGCCAACTCCAAGGGGCAAAAAACTACATTTGAGGGGGAAAATAAGATACAAAGACCTGTTCCACATTCCCCTTTCTCCCAAGCTCAATTTCCAAGGACTCAATGAGACTGGTGGGCTAGCTGTGGGGGGCATTTTCCAAATGGTTTGTCTATATCCTGGTGACAGTGAGCAGGATGTGGGCTCTGAGTCACCGAGTTACTTTTTGAAGAGGCTGTTCCCTCAGCCACTGTAATTTTGGGGGCTCAGATAGAGCAGCAGCATTGCCTGGTGCTATTTCTTTAAAGCTAGATTTGCAAGGATAATTTGGCTGGGGGGAGAAAGAAAAAAACCCACCAAAATCTGGATTCTATTTATATTTTTACATCCAATGGTAGAGGACATAAGAGCATAATACTTTGGGTTGCTCAGGATCTGGGGTTTTTAGCCATCTTCAGTTCCCACTGAATATCCAAACCCCTGAAGGTCTGTTGAAGAAGGAATCCAAGAAAACCACCCACTAAAACTGGAGTTGTTTAGGAAAAATCCTCCATCTGCTGCAACAAGGAAACCCAATACACCTACTTCTTTTTGTTGCTGAAGGTTATTTCCATCATGGCCCCTTGCTAGCAGTGAAGGAGAAGACCTAATTCCCTTCTCTGCACTCGCACTGATCATCCTGTACTGGCGGGGTATATCCATGAAGGGTCACTGGGGAGGAACTCCCACCAAGGAGGGTTGCCAGAGAAGGATTTGGATTGACTGTGGGCTCGCCAAGGAGGATGAGCAGCAGTCCCAAATGTGGCACCCCAGTGTGAAGGAAACGTAGAGCTCTCACACCCACCGTGATTTATTTGCTGCTGTGGAAAACCCACAGGGGCTTTTAAAGAAGCAAAACACCACCAGTTGGTTGAGAGTGGGTGGTTTGGGACATCAAAACCCAGATTATTCAGCATCCCAGGGATCACCATCCCATTTCGAATCCTAGAGATTTCTGACTACGTTTCCTATTAACTCTACCCCGCTGATTTCTTGCTGGCAAGGGAGCTGTGATCCCTGGCCTTCCGCATGGAAATACCACAGGAATTTAACAGGAATACACATCTGAACTGCCTCTGAACACGAGAGCTGATCAACTCCTAACAACGCTTTCCAAATTCAACAGCAAACCCTGGGGTTATTATGCTCCATCTTCTAAATTGTCTGTAAATCTTTTTTTACTTAAAAATACCTTTTGCAGCTGAAGCCCACGACCAATCCCAACAGCACTTCCAGTGCAGGCACAATGATGGCTTTTATTGCAATGGCTTGAGCACAGCCTTTGCTGGCACCAGTGTCTCAGACTGGTTTGAACTGGGCTGTCCCATGGACTCGCCGGGGTCTCCCACCAGACACAAGAGCGTCTGCCCTACGCCTCCCACTCTGCTCAATTCCAGGTGTAAGGGAGATGATTTGCACCATCCCGATCCCTTTGGAGACTTCCCCTGTATCTTTGGTGTTTTTAAAAGCCACGCGCTCAGGTCTCGGGGTGACCTCGAAGTTTACAACAACCACGTCTGCCTGGACGCCAGTGATTTAGGTGTTGGTTCTGTCGTGTAGGATAAGCTTGGATGGGTTAAATTCCCTACTATCAAGTTGCTAACGGATGTGTAATGGAAGTCAGGCACCAGACAGTGGTCCAACACACCTCAAAATTTTCTTCCGATGGCCCCTATGTAATTAACACTGCGCCTAGGAGGGTAAATAGACGGGGAAAAGAAAAGAGTTCAGAACTCAGTGCTAAGAGTACGTACAAAAGTGCAGTGCTCAGTATAGTCCGAAGCAAAGTGACTACTAGTACGTAAAGTGCTAGTCCCAACGTCGGTTTGGTTCAGTGTCCCAGACACGGGGAACACGGGGAGGGTGTCCGGGGGGGAAATCAAAAACAGACAGCACTGCAACTGCACATGCCACACCAAAAGTGCTTCAAATCACACCACTGCGGAGGACGTGCCACGGCTCAGCCTGTGAACACACACGAGCAAACGACTGACACCTTCTAGGGTACTATAAAGAACAGCTCCATTAACTCCACCACTACAGACCCCTTCGGGAAGCAAGTGGTCACAGCGCACGGAAAACAAAAGACGACCCCACTCCAAAACCAAGAGCCTTTTGGAACATTGACGAGTCTTTGCAACTAGGATACTCAAAGTCTAGCAAAAGCAGCCTTTCCCAGTGTCTGCAACAAGCTTGGCCGATGCTTATCATGCACTTTACAGAGGCAGACTGCCTCCTTTTACACCTATCTTACAGCTTAGCCTATTTACCTATTTATTTGTGGTCTGCTTTGTTAATTGTAGCTTTCTGACTATGCATAAAGCTGGCTTGTTTCTCTTAACCATCCTACCAGTCAAAGGACAATGAATGCAAGGACGAGACGACGACGGCGGTCTGGCAAACACTGATGTTATTAACGGCCCGGCTTCATTTTCATGAAGGAAAACGCTCCAGAGAGGACTTTGGATCAGCACGCTCCTGGAAAGAGTCTGGGAAAGGAGGATTCATCCCAATGGATGACACACACTCCCCTTTCTCTCTGTAAACACACACTTCCCACCAGCTGCCCCATCACCCAGCCCTACCTTTACACTCACGCCGGGAAAGCAAAGGCTCCGCTCACTGGAAACAGGGTGTAGGATATCCCCCTGTGAAGGACTGTGCTGGTCCCAGTCCTCACCCTAAGCTGGAACTGTCTCCTTGCAAGCTGGGACACGCTCCGGCAGTGGTCTCCTGCCCCCTTACCTCGGGAGCTCAGCACCCACAAACACAGGGTGTTTTCTCCCAAAACAAAAGTGCCAAATGAGACAGGGGGAAATCAGAAGCTTCAGTTCTCACCACTTTTCAGCAGGCACCCCCAAAAAAGGTCACAGAACAGCAATGTGGCTCCTCAGGCCCCGCATGCATGGCCACCAACTCTCCCAAGCATTGTACAAGGCAACATCTGGCTGTGCAACATCTGGTGTGTCTGGGGCGGCTGTGGATCTTTTTTATGGACAAAGCTCTTTTTAAGTTAAAAGTATTGACTTGCTGGAGCTGGCTGGATGTGTTGGGGATGCTGCAGGTATGGCTGCAGACATCTTCCTCATCAGAGACCAAGCACTAGGGAGATGGTTTTCCAGAAGCAGGGAACACTAATACTCCAGGGGTACAAACAGAGCTACAAACTCAGGTCACTTATTTCCATTACTGCCAGAAAGAGCTGGGTTTAAACAAGCAAAAAGCAAGGCTGTGCATACAGGGGATATGGATGTAGATCCACCTTTGCAGGCATACAACTGGAAAGAAAGGAGCCTGGAAAAGATGTGGGAGCTGGAGAAGTGCAGTGTGAGACTGGCAGTTGAGGAAGGCAATGAGATGCATGGTGGGAAAATGCGACCGTCCCAGTCCACCATCCAGATAAGAAACTGCTGGAATGGTATCTCCAGTCCCCAGCAAGGAACAAGTCCATTATGGGGGAAAAGCATGCTAGACTGCACACCATGGCATTCCCTAAGTGATGCTGGAATCTTGCCAGATTAACAGCAATCATTGAGCAATAGATGGGGCAAAGAAGCATCCTCCAGGACTGTATTCAGTCCTGAATACTGATCTTGCAAGACTGGCACATGTCACCATCTGCCACATGTAGGCACTGGGATCACATTTGGTGTAAATGCCGTTGACCTCAATGTTGAGACCAAACCCAAACACTGTACACGTGGACAATTACCAGCCTGAAAACTCCCGTGCCAAAATGACTGCTTTTCCAGGGCTTTTTATAACACGTTCTTTCCTGTCTTCCGATTGAAAGGATTTTTGGCAGATGATTTGGAAGTGGATAATAAATCTAATGCTAGGACACCGCGTCCAATTGCACAGTAATTTCCTGCACTGCTCTCACAAGGAAGTTTACACGTCAGGCTGCATTTTTGCTGCTTTAGTTTCTCCTACAGATACACCGTCAGCCATGTGTGACACTCCTTACAATTCTGCCTCCACCTGGACTGGCAGCCCTGTTAAATTTTTAAAAAGAAAAGCTATTACAGGTTTTTTAGGAGGAAAAGCTGCCCGCTTGCCCGTGACCTCACCTCTAACCCGAGCTGTGGAATTTAAAGGCATTTGTAAAATCCTGCTCTGGCCGCTGTGCTACATTTTCACCTAAATACCCTTGGCAACTTTTCCAGTCTCCAAAAAACAACTGATTTGAAAGTTTATTGGGAGGAATGATTTATTTGTGGAGGCGGAGGCTTTTGCCGCGTCGGAGCCTGCAGATATCAGTGCGCCGGTTTTCAGCGGTGAATCAAGTGATTCCCAGCCTATTTCCAAGGAAAACGCCATCCCAGACTGCTCGGTACCAGAGGCACTACAGTGCAAACTGAAGATGTGGGGCCATTTTTAATTCTATGCTAATTATCGCAATAAAAACCAGATCCTGCAGCGGAAGACCAATTCTGGGAAGAAATAATCATCCATCTTTCGTAGCTGTAGCCGTGCTGCTGGAGAAGAAGCTTATTTACAAAATGGCAATCTCCAGAAAAAAGCTGTTATCGTTGCCTGACAAAGCCATATATTCTGATACCTTCTGGGGGGCTCTGTCTGGGAAATTCCGCTTTGAAACCAAAGGCTATAAACCTCAAATATGGAAAAACCCCATCGTGTTCAACAAAAACCAGCTGTAGGGCTAATGCAGCCCACCGTGCCACAGAAACGATGCTTGGAGATCCCTGCTTTGAAATCCCTGCTTTCAGTTTAGAGCAGGAAAATCATATGACCTCTAAATTATTTATATGTGAAAAGATGCTTTTAATAAAAGCATCAATGGTGTGTAAACAAAAATGGAATTCCTAAAGAAGACTTTCCACATTTTGTATGGTTACTTAAACGTGGATGAGAAACATCCTTTTTCCCCCCTGGACAAAAACATCCATCATGCAGGATGGCATGAAAATGCCCTTTTTTAGTATGCAGGAAGCAAAAAAAGCCAAATAAAGCCATGAACCTGCGGAGTGGCTGTGAAAGGGCTGAAGAAAACCCAACGAAGCAGCAGGATTGCAATCTGTTCCCGCTCCCCCCACGTAGCGCTGTGGTCCCTGAAGAGGCTCTGACACCAGATTGCACTGCCAGACAATCTTATGGAGACAGGAACCTGCACTTGGGTCACAGCCAAGCAAGACCCCAGAGCCTCTTTCCTTGACTGTCAAGATACAATCTTCCTCAAAGAGCTGCTTCCAGCTGGGGATGCCACCGCCCTGGAAAAGGCTCTGCTCTGCCTTCTCCACATCTCCTCACTGGGTATCCACGAGGCCTGCATCCAGTATTACCAGGCACGTTCCTGGGGAGCAGCAGAACAGCTCCGATACATCGCCCTGCCGTAGTGATGGAGCCTGAAGACGGGAACATTGGACCACAGGGACAGCATGTTGAAAGCAAAACATTTTATTACCATCGGTTAAGCTTCATAATGCACGCTTATGAGTAAGAGAGAGGTTATATGGAGATCACTCTGCTCCCTACCAACTGCAGCTTCTGGGATTAAATGCAGCAGCTGTTGAGCGGAGCGTAACGGGACCAGTGGAAAGAAAAGGAGAATAAAATACATTTGAAACGGTGGGGGGTAGCTTGGCAGAAAACAGGCCCCTGACTTGAAATTCAACGAGAAAAGCTTTTTTTCTCCTGTTGTACCAAAAGCCACGGCGTCCTGGACAACAGCTGGTGACCAAGCACTGCTCTGGAGAATGCACCCCTCTAACTCAATACCCACCTCAGCACCCACCACGTGGTGTGGGCGCCGCAACTCCGACACAACACGGGAATGTTGGAGGGGAATGCTTTTCCTTGGGGGCATCTCTATAGTCAATGGGACAAGCCCAGGATGTTGAAAAGACAGGAGCTCCTGTCTAGTCACACCCCTGCAGGTGTCTCTGGAAAATTCTGGTGGCCACGAAGGCAGAAGGGTGGATGACAATTGCGATCTATCCCGAATTCCGGGTGGTTGGCTCGCTCAGTGAGAGAACCCTGCAAGGCTCGCCTGGGCTTGATTCAGACGTGTGATTTTTGGTTTGTTTTCTGTCTGTTTCCATGCCATGTTTTTGACAGCAAATGCCAGCCTGAGACGGTTTCTAAAGAACACAAGTTTCTTCCAGGAGAAATTGCCCCTTCAATCTAAGATCAAAAATCCAGTTATCTTTCCTAGAGGTCAGAGGCCACAAAAAAGCTATTTTGGACCATCTGCTGAAGAGTCACTAACACACTTTAACAGCACCAGCTTTTTTAGCCCAAATCAGTTTACCTTCCAGCCAATCTTCCACAAGCAGCTTCAAATTGTATCAAACCCTATCCAGAGGAACACTCTGCTTTCCCCTTTCCTGATATTACAGCTCTCATTTCACAATAGTTTCTGCATTCAAACAGAATTCAAAGGAGAAAATGCCTTCGCTAGTGAAAGAGGACTCCAGTTATTGCTAGCACATAGCTACCAATTTTTCTTCTAGCAAACAAACTGCTTGGCTAGAAAGGTGGGAAGCTCTTGGAAGACTTAGAGCCTGGAGGAGGCTGGTTTTTAGGCTGAGGCAAGTGAAAAATCCCCATATTGTGGCCTCTTGCTTGTTTCGTTTTGCACAGCATCTTCAGCCTCGCTGAGAGGAAGAGGCCGGCATGGGTTTTGGACAACCAGAGAGCACCTCAAGGGCTATTGTAACAGCTCAAGAGCTCCAGTGTGGAGGAGGAGGATGAACTTCCCTATGTGGAGAGCCTGAGGAGGGAGGTTTAGGAAGGTTATCCCAGCTTTAGAAGGTGCCTCCTAAGAGCAGAAAACAGGTGTGAAAAGCAACAGGTTAAACTGCAGTTTGCTGCTGCAGGGCGGAGTAAGTGGGCACCACCTCTGCCTCACGCTCTGGATTGGGGGTTTTCTTGGGGTTTCACACATACCAGCACAAAACACACACTGCCAAACAGACGTTTTTGAGCAGTTTTTAAAAGAAAAGTCTCTGTAATATGCCTTCACCAAGGTAACCCACAGTTAAAAGCTGGCAGCATCCATGAAAATGTTCATCAGGCGACTCCAGCACCTCCCTCTTCTTTTTTATTTTTTTATTTCTTTTTTTTTAATAAGACAGCTAGAAGGAAGTTACCAGTGGTTATCTCAAAGGGTTACCCCTGGCAGCACTGAGGGATGGCTGTGCTGACATCAGCAATAAGTGCTGCTGTGGAGCACAGGGGCTGGGATGCAGCAGGATTACGTGCACACTGCATCCTGGCACACGCCGAGCCCAGGACAGACGTGTCCGTGTGCTCTCCAAAACGGATGCACCAGGCAAGAAGGAAAAGTCCCAGGAGGCAGAATAGGAAGCATGAAATAGTTGGGCTCGTGCAATACCCAGGATAAAGCTGTTGACACCTTCCCTTTGAGTTATAATGGGATACACAATACCTTGGGTGGCGGTCCCTTGCCTAGCTCAGGTCTCTGCTGCCACTTTGAGCCAGGTCCCACGGGCCGGCTCTGGTGGTCCCTGGTCCTGGTGGCTCCCACTGCAGCGACCGGAGTCAGAACAGGACTGTAAGAGAGTAGACAGGAGCTTGGCGGAGGCACAGCTCGTATCTCCCCATCTTCACACCCACTTTGCTGTGGGCACGCTTATCCCACGTGCCTGAATGTACTAACCCACATCAAACCCCGGGGTCAATTCCTAAACTGATATGGAAGCATTTGCTGTTACACACGCAGAGAAAAGCGACTCTAATTACTCTGCACCCCATTTGAATGTCCCGGAGAGAATGAAATCCTGGCACTGCTCAAAGAAACCAAATTGAGGTTACACATAACAAAGGATGCAGGCACGCCATCGAGCCGTGGTGGGAAGGAAGAGCCTCAGCTCAGAGCAGCACTTGCAGCAGATGCAGCAAAGCTCATCCCTGGGGAAGCTGTCAGACATTGCCTACAAGCGAGATGTGCGCGCCGGCTGCTCACAGGAAGCAGCGAGTCTGCCATCAGCACATGGATCAAATCTGCCCCAGGTAACTGGTTTGTGTAACCTCCTCGTCATGGGAACCATCCCAGAGGGAATGGCTGACTGGACAGTTAAATAACTCGACCTTTGCTGCAGCATCACCTCGAGAACCTGACCCAACCTAGAGGTAACATCTGCCAGTGCCCCACCACCCATGCGACGGGTGCAGAAGCACATGAGAGCTGCAGAACAGGATCCCTGGAATGGTTAAGGCCAAAACACACCAAAACAGACACAGAGGAAAACGACTGTCTGGGAAAAATGTAACCAGCTCCACATCTTTTTGTCCTACATTGGCTGCAGCAGTTAGCAAATGCACAGGGAAGGAGGGAACCAAGGCACATTTGGGCTTTGCACAACATTTCCAGAGGGATTCATAAGGAAGGGTTAAAAAAAGGTGCTGGACTTCTAAGAAAAAAAGAGACTCAGGGCTCTCAAGCTAGGTCATGCACAAGCCATGAACTGGACTGATAAACACTCTTAGTGACCCAGCTGGGAAAAGGAACAACACAACCAGGACCAGGCCCTGCTGGCAAACTGAGAGGAAAATGTCCCTATGCCCTGAGCCATATAAACACCTACAGGGGCTGCTGCCTGTGCTGCTTTAGTGACCTTGATGTTTTGCAACCAGATGGAGCAAGAAATAAAATGCCAGCTTAAAGGATATGCTCTGAGGTAAGAGGCACGGAGGTTTGACTCACCTTGTGAAACACAGTGCCTATTCTCAGCTTATAAGTAAACATTTCAGCCAAAAAACTCTCTCTCTAATTTTACCAGGATGGGGGGGGGTGTTATTAAAAACGCTTAAATTAAAAAACTTCATCACTTACTACAGTGATGTGCACATTAACTGAGGTTGAATCTAGGATAAATCCTACTGCCAAGAACTGAACCAAATCCTTGCTCTCTGTTCTCGGCTGCCAGTGGGCTCTGCTCTTCCCTGCTGTGATGTCTATCTGGGAAAAACTCTTTTAAAAGTACCACCAGCACAATGCTTCACTTTTCAAACACTTTGCCATGTTTATTGGGGTCTCAGGAGAGAGACTGTCCTTGGAGGCAGCTCAGTTCCCTCACAAATTCCTGTTCTAGGCAGCCCTGTAGAGATCTCAGGAGCGTTCAAACATCTGGAAGGAAAGGAAAAGCAGCTAGCGTGGGGGCAGCCCAAACAGAAACACATCTGTTGACTGCACACTGAGTTGCATTTACTCCAGAGCACTGCTCCATCACCTCTCTGGTGAAACCTAAGGGCTCTGGCCTTAGATTCTCCCTGCCAGCTTCCCGGAGGAGAGAGAGACTCTCTTTTTACATCAGGTACTTCCCAACCAGGCAGCAGCACAGCCAACTCCTCCATGCCCAAAGCAAAAATGACAATTTGCAAAGCAGCAACAGGTCCAGGGGGAACTTCCAGAGACAAAACATTCTCCTGTTCACCACCAGTTGCCAAGGGAGGCGTTGGGAGGGATGCCAACACCAGGCTCTGCTCCCTGTGAGCCCCATGGTTTGCTCTCATGCTGCAAAGCCGTCGGGGTCCGCTGCTGCCAGCACATGATGTGCTCCAGCTCACCCTTTGCAGCGCTAGCACGGAACAGCAGGGATAATTAATTTATGTTAAAAATACCAGGGCTGCATTGGCATGTTCAGCCTTTTCCCTAGGAAGAGGAGGGAAGAAATAGCTGCTTGACAGATGCTGGTCGTGTGCTTCAATGCCTTTCTGGAAGGTGCTGTCGAGTGGTGACAGCGCGGAGTGAGAGCCCGTGTGGGACAGGAGGAGCTTCTCTACAGTTAGACCTACACTGAACCCTCAGATCTCCTCGCAATAAAAATGTTACTGAGGGAACGTTCATGTCAGCATTTCTGTGACTGTCACATTCATATGATGAGAACACACAATCCTGGGAGATTTAGGAACTTAAGGGAAAACCTGTATTTCCAAACACATTGGCACAGGGAGTTGATATTGTCACTTGATGCTTTCCTTACATTTGTTTGAATGGACTCACCAGAAAGGAACAAGAACATGGTCAGGGCTAAAAATTACCCTTGGTGGAAGGTTTTGTATTTCTTTAGGAAAGGATGCAGAAGAGACCTGACAACAGCCTTCAATTATGTGTAAGAGCTGCAGCAGGGAAAAAGCCAAACTGGTTTTATAACTGCTCCGGAAAGCACGGCCTGTAAGGCAAAAACCACTAGAATTAGATGGAAGCAAGGGACACATGGAGTGGACAGCAGCAAAAGTATCTGAATGGAAGCAGGGGCAAACGGCTTGGGGAAGAAGGCTGGGAATATTCAGCACGGGAGATTTGAAAGGGCAGATTTTTTCCAGGTTGTTCAACCTGGGAGAAATGTGGATGCTTTTTGCTGTGGGCCCTGATACGCACCATTAGAGGCACCCTTATACTTGCAAATTCAAGTTTAGAGTCAGGTAGGTTCCAAACCTTCCAAACACTACATTTCACCCCAAATTTCTCCCTGTTTTGCTTTCGGATGTCATCAGTATTGATCAGCATCAGATCATGACAAAACTCCAACACCAAACAAACTCTCCTTTCTCACGTCCCTTTGAGATAGGGAGGTATCATTCACCCTGTTCCAGCGGTGGAGAACACAGGCACAGGCAGGATAAAGCCAAAGGGATTCCATCTCCATTATCAGGAGGCCCAGCTCCACACACTGACAGCTTTCCCAGAGTCCAAGCAATTACTCCAGCACTTCACTGGTTCAAAGGACAGCTTTCAACAGCTGTTGACACTGACCTCTGCTGCACCTCAGACCTTGGAGTGCTGGGCCAGGAAAACAAAGGCGGTACAAGTGGTGATCATCCACAGAGTCTTGTTAGAAACCACACAAACCCCTTTGCAAAGACAGGCACGGAGATGGCTTCTTGAAAGCCACTCTCTTTGCCTCTGTTCCCCTCCAGCCTTCAGCAACACCTTTCCTTTGCAATGGAAAAGAGCAGCTGCCCCATCAATAACACACAACACTCCATCACTCAGCTGGTTCCCGGAGCAGCCAATGCAGCGTGTGGAGCCGGGCTACGGCGAAAAGCACACGCGAGCATCCATAAATTGGGATGGCACGAGCAAACCTTACAGGCCACCAACACTTGTGTGCTCTCCTGAGCTTCTGCAGGTATTCCTGGGCAAGCCTCCCAGCTCGGCAAGAGCCAAGCCACACGAGTCTCAACTGTAAAAGCAGTAATTCCACCCATCGGACACGCTTGGCCCGGGTGGGTTTGTTGGCAAGATTAGACACTTGCAGAGAAGTTACTGCTCCCAAAGAGAAAGAGAACCAACCCAAGAGAAACACCCTGGTCCCCGAATGGAGCATTAGGATGCAGGCTCTCTGCCTCCTTCCCCAGCTCTGTGGGGCTCCAGGGCTGACGGTGCCTCCTATTCCTCCTACTACGAATAAAACCATCACCATGCTCTATGATTCCCTGGAGCACGGATCTTGTCCTCGCTTCCCTCCGCCTCCTCCTGCCTTTTCGTTCCTCTGCCTTGGTGGGAAGCACTTATCTCTGCTCTTACTCCCCCTCTCTCTCCGCATTGTGCCAACAACATGTGCTCCCAACAAGGACCAGATGGGAATACTTGTAAGAGCCTGGGGTTAACCCGTGTCTTTTATCCCACATACTCTCTGCTGTTTTGAAATGCAGATTCTATTGCATGCGATTTGCAGTGTAAAGATTTAAGGTTAGTAGTAGAGTATGTTGATATTGCTTGTGAAACCCATCTTGCTCCTATTGCACGTGGAACATCTCCAATATGGGAAACAGAAAAGATGACGGATAGAGTTTTAATATCTCAGAGGGAAGGACCTATTGGAAATGGAAAAAAATGACTCTTTGTAAGATGTCTATGCATATATATCTCTAATATTCCTCTCTCCCTTGCCTCTGCGTTAATTTGTGCCCACACATGAACTCACAGATGTTGTGCCAGCGCAGTGTCAAGTGGGGCTGGGCACAGAGCCTCGGCTTTCGCCAGCTGCCAGCAGCCAGCACCGAGGGCCGTCTTTGCCTCCATTCATCTCTGCGTGGCAAATGATCACCGTGAAGGAGCAGAGGCAAACTTCTGCCTGCAGGATAGATTTCCCCCACTGTGGTTAAGAAATCCATCCGACTGTCTGCATATCCAACCAACAATTCCAAGGCAGGAGCCGTTATCCCACCCTGTTGAACACCAGTATATAGGATGGGTCTGAAACACCCAAAAGACAGAATACGTCTTTTTAAGTTTCTACTTTGTGCAGAGCTAGCAATTTCCGTCTGCCACTCCAAGCGTTTCGACGCAGCCTAGCAATTAAGAAGATGAATTAGCAAGTCGTTAATGATGGTTTTACTGGGGGGGCAGCCAGGCCACTGGAGGCTGGGCCAGTAGGAACACAACTACATCCAACACACATGAGAAGCCAGCAGGCACCTGCACCTTTCCACAAGTTCATGTACACGAGAGAGCCCCGAGGCTGCAGGTTCAGGTTCCGCGTGATGCCTCCCTCCGCATGGGGAAGGAGCGATCTAATTACATCCATCACAGAAATGCCAAAACGACATCCGCCTTATAAAACCTCAATTTATGCTTTGACATTTCTGGAAAACCAATTTTTAATCCATGTCATCTATCAGGAGTTCTTGATATTTTACTTCACCTCCATGCTTTAGAATATTGTTGCCTTTATTGAGGTGCAGGTGGGGAACTGAACACAGGCTGACAAAATATTAGGAAGAAAAATTGGTGTCAGCCCATGAAAGCTTCTGCAGGTTTTGGAGAAACAGAAGAGCAAAAGATCTGGCTTTAGCTTTTCCCAAATCCCCCAAATCCAGAAGCATCTTGTCCGCTGGCTGGGGCTTTTTTCCTATGGCCATGACAGAATTCAGCCATTTTTAGGCAAGACCAGATCACTCCAAAACAATGCATTTTGGCAAAGGCTGTGAGGTGACAGCCTCACTCAGGTATAGCTTATAGTGTAGCCTTTAATTCTGCTCTTACTGGAATAAACTCTTAATTTCAAACACAACCTTTACTTGAAAGGAATGGAGGGGAAAGGTGAATTTTAAACATCACAACATGTTAAGTAATTAAAAATAAAGAGCAACTTAATTTTGGAGTAAGCAGCATACAAAGTTAAACAGAAGGTCTAATTTTCTTTAGGAATTCTTTCATAAAGCGTATATATCTACTGTATGTACAGCAAAAGTGGCAATGCCATGGAACCGAAACCACTTATTAAGTAATTTTTGACCTGGTGCAAAATCTGCCCAATAAAAATACACAATAATAAACCTTTTTCTGCTATAAAAATTACTAGAATTGGATAACAGGACTACAAGTCACGCCAGCAGTAGGATTCCTAACCACCACCACCTCCCTTCCCTGGGAGTTTAGGTCACTTCAATAGGCCATAGGGAAAAAAAATGATGTAATTATCAGAGTATGACATCTGCAGCAGAAAAAAAAAAAACGCTGACATTGATTTTGGTAATTGCTTGGGGGTTTTTTTTGTATAAAGGACGGGTTTTTAATACTTCTGCTTGGGATTTTACGAACATGGCAGTACAGATTTGCAGAGCCAGGGGTTGTAAAATGGCACAGAGACATGACGTGGCCAGCAGCTGCCTCTTCTTTACAGCTCTCACCTCACCTCAGTGACACCTCCAAGGAAGAGCTTTGCCTTCTTTTCACTACATTTTCCCTTGCAGCCTCGCCGAAAACCTACGGAATTCTTACGAGGGCTGTGGCCAAGAGCTTGCACCCAGCTCTGGGTGGAATAACGTGTTTATCCAGACCGGTGGTAGGAGCAGACGTCCCCTCCTCAGACTGCACTTCAGATAAATAAGATTATTTCGCTACGAGCTACTACAGGCTACAATATACTCACATAAATATATTAATGCCTATATGTGAATATGAACTGGTATATATTGGATACAGATAAGAAACACTTACGACAACGAGTAGATACCAATAACCGCTGCAGCTTCTAGCTGAGTAAAGTCCATCGTCCATCCAGGCTCCACGCCAGGAGCCCACGAGGGAGGGTTTCACCATCCCCTCGGGTCGCCCTCACCACACCAGTGCAAAATGCTTCCCAACCCTTCCACAGCTCTGTACTTTACCAGGAAAGCCGGCTCCAAGGGCCGGACTCAACACAACATACCCCCAGCTGCAAGGCAGGGGAAGCCCCCGCAGCCCCTTCCACCCAGGATAAGCTTTTCAGGGACCACCCCACCTTCAGTGCCAGCAGCAAGGAAAGCCAAGCACGAGGCAGCTGCTGGACTTGGCTTTGTCAAGACTACACGTGCAAAGCTCAGTTTTAAGCCTCGACAGCAACACAGGTGGCCCAGTTTGCAGAAGGGGCAAGGAGCCGCTGCAACGGCGGAGCTGAGGATGCTCAGCAGCTCCGCACATTGCAATTTAAAACACCAAATCATCATCCCACTCCTGGTGGTTTGAGAGGATCCTCAACACAGCGCCTGTCCTCCTCTAACATATGA
The DNA here is from genome assembly GCA_018881555.1 of Amblyornis subalaris. Taxonomy (NCBI): domain Eukaryota; kingdom Metazoa; phylum Chordata; class Aves; order Passeriformes; family Ptilonorhynchidae; genus Amblyornis; species Amblyornis subalaris. The sequence continues at coordinate 1,853,157 of JACAXG010000118.1, read as the reverse complement.
GCGGAGCTGGACCAAGCAGGATCAACAGGTCTCTAACAGACACGTGCATGCAGGAGACGGCTTCTCTCAGCATTAGACTACGTTACCAAAGCATCCCCTTACCAGAGCGGGAGCAGAAATGTGCTCCTCATATTATTTACACAATATAAAGTGCATTAGGATTTAATAATTCAACTGACAGACTTTCTGCCGGGACCATAGAATTTTGAAACAGAGGTGAGGGCTTGAAAAGGAAATTCTCTCATGAGAAAAAGAGGTTCAGACTGGTGCTCTTCACCCTGTCCTCCTAAGGATTGTTTTTGGCCGTTCTTTCTAGTGCAAATAAGCTTGTGTTTTCTCAAGTTTAAGGGACATGGCAGTTTCAGGGCGTCAGGAACGAACATTTAAAACACATCAGGGATTCAGTGTTCCCGAGCATCTCACTGGGCCCTTCTGAGAGCCAGCAGCCCACGTGGTCGCTGCTCTGGGAAGCTGAAGACGCGCTGCCAAAAATACAAAGGAACCCGTTTCCGAATCTCACCGTTCAAGTCTTGCATTGCTACACTCTGAGCGTGTCTGCACTATCCTCCACCCCAACATATGCAAACACCAGTGCTTCCCATCGTATGGGAACCCATTACCCTCCACCCCAATATCTGCCAACACTGGTGCTTCCCATTGCATGGAAACCCGTTGTCCTCCAACCCAACATCTGCAAACTCTGGTGCTTTCCATCACACGGACAACTGTTACTCTCCAACCCAACATCTGCAAACACCAGTGCTTTCCATCACGATGGAAACACATAGCTACTGGTCTACCCACAGGTGATCGGCAATGAACGTGAAAATCCCGATCCAGGTTTGGATACTAAGGTGCATCCCGTGCCAGGGGAGTAAATGCATTAGCAGATCCTACGGGATACCTGCGTGCCAGAACCGAGGCCGGCCCGGTAGCCAGCAGTTGTTGGATTTCTGGGTGATATTTACAACAAACTAATGGCATTAGAAAGCCAATTAATTAACAAAAGATAAAGGGATTTTTAAAAAAATGGGCAGCAATAAGGAAAGCCATTTTGCATCCTTTTTCCTTTTAAAACGGTGAAGAAAACATCCCTTTCCAATCACGAGTAATTTCCTCACCAACACTACAGGAACACAGGGAAGGCATGAGCACTTACAACACACGTGGCCACTCAGGCTAGTTCCAACCGAGGAGCTTTTATGATCCCTTGAGGCAAAGGCGGGCAGGGATGGGGAGATGCCGAGCTCGCAGGGGAGGAATGCCACACAGAAACGGGAAGGAGAGCGTAAAAAGTTCGTACATTCATAGCTCCAGTTTGTTGGACTAGAAGTGAATTTTTTACCTCAGGCACTGTGACGGGCAGCAGCAGTCAGCGATACGCTAACGTACGCATCAACGACTCATTCACTAAATTCTGGTTTCACACCATAACAGGATGTAGAGTTCTTTTAACGTTGTTTTTTGTGGGGTTTATTTTAATTGACCTGTTAAAACCATTGGGACCAAAGCCGTAAGAGCGACGATGAACCAGTACCCCGCACAACTCCCGCTGATTCATCACGGTCCACTGGCTGTTCAAGTGATGGAGCGAAAACGTCTCTTCCAGGTTTGAAAAAGGACCTGAAAGAGCAACCTACAGAGAAAGGGATGGGAGTTTTTGACACTAAGCCAAAGGCTTGGTTGCTGTAACTGCTATATGTGGTTTTAAAGGGGGAATCACCTAAAACAGTGAAATTAACTTTCTTACTTCTTGTCACAACCGTAACATTTTCCTAAAGGTTCTTTGGTGACTTTGGTGCAAGCTGTTATTTTTTTTCTTTTTTTTTTTCCTTTTTTTAAAGTTAAAACAGATCGACTAGTTTTAGTACCCAAACTAAAATCCAGATTATCCTCTTGGTTCCCAACCCTGTCTCCCCAACCTTTCTCATTATGACATTAACAGGCAACAGCATTCAGATTGAGCGTGGCCATGAGTGTGCAGGTGGGTCCAGACTCAGAGCGGTGAACAGTCTGCTTGGAGATAAAGATGTTTCTCAAAAGGTTAAAAAACAAAACATGCCATGTTTGCATGGAAAAGTAGCTGCTCCACATGCACACTAGGCCACTCTGCAATGAAACAATTTGAGTGATTATAAATATCTGATCAGACATGGTAATGCCTGCTTAAAACAATCTTAAAGGTGAGCAACACACTACTAGAAGTACCTGGAGATCAATCGAACTCCCACTGGTTCAGAGGGAAGGAGCTGGTTGCCCAAAGGCTGGACAAGCCCCTTGTGTTATAAATATTCATGTTTCAAGAAGCGACAAAATCTTTCATCAACCTCCCAACCAGGTAATTGCACGCATTCCCCCTCCAGGCAGAGAGTTCATATCGTGAGATCTAAAATTGACGTCACAAAGACTCCAGGACGACACCGAAACCTTGGGGCAGGCGATCAGGACTGGAGCTGCTCAAGGACAGCTCCGGCTCCGAGTGAGTGGGAAGGGGGTGATGGCAGGGCACGGATCTTGTCTCCCAACACCACCACCCACAATCAACATGACAGGAAACCCGACAGGGCATCCACCACAGCTTCCAAAATGGGTGAGCGTGAAAGAGATGCCTTTTTACACAAATCCAGTGGTGCACCAAACCCCCTAAAGGTTTTCCTCATGGAGGGAGGAGGAAAATACTCAGATGTTTTCCTCACACAGGTAACATCCCAACCACATTAACCTGGGAGAGAAGCCGGGAGCCTCGGTGGCGGCATTCCCTCTACCTCCCAACACCCGCTCCACAGTTGCCTGCTGGAACGCCTAATACAAAAATACCTTCTGAAATTTTGGACAAAATGCATTAAAAAAAAAAAAATCACCAGCCTCGCACGGGCAGAACACAGAGATGAGGAGTGGGTTATTATTCACTGCCATTAATTCAGAAGGCTTAGCACTCCGCTATCCCGGGATACTCAGGTTATCTGGTCAGCACAAAACTACTGAATGCATAACAAATCTTCTGCCCTTCACCACCACGTGACCAAGGTCTGACCGGTTATTGAGATTTTACCCATATATAGACTACTGTTTCCAAGTCAATAACCAGCAGATGCCAATTTTGAAACCTCTCTCCGTCCTCACACACAGACCAGCCATTCACGTGGAGCTGATTTTTGCCATTAATGCTCTACGGCAACGCTGCTCGGCCTTTGGACCGAGCATGGGCAGAAGTCAGTCCTGAAAAACTCGTGATAAGCAGAAACTGATACATTTCATCATAAGGTTCGGGGTGGGGGTATTTTTGTATCATGTTTAAGTGCAACACAAGCCTTATCTAGACTATTTAAAGGTCAGGGTGCCGGATTTTGTTTGTGCTGATACATGTACTTCCACAGTCTCCAACACTCGAAGCAGCTGACTCATACGGACTCGGGAGGTTGGTCCTTTCCTAAGACATACGGAGATGTTTTGGGCATAGTTTAACGTGATAACCAGACTCCTATAACATTACGTACTGGAGTTAGCAAGAACTACCAGAAAAGGACTTTACAAAAAACTGGGGCAACTTGGAATTACTATAGGTCAGTCCCTCTCACCAATTTCTGCTTGTTTGGTTTGGTTAATTGTCCAAATGCACTCTATTCCAGACCCTCTTGCTCTTCACCACTGTCCCCTCTGGCATCCATTCTTTTCTCTTTATGGCTGTTGTAAATTCTCCTCATCTCTTCTTCGTACTTGATAAAATTTTCCCCAAACCGTGTCCACGCTTTGTAGGGAACTGTGATGGTGTTACGGTAGGGCGGCCTCACCTCACTTACCTTCAGGAAGATGCCGTACCTGTTGGATCCCACGTCGAAGTAGAAGCGCTTGTTGTCCACTCGGAAGGAGGTGCCCTCGGGGAGCTCCGGGGGCTCATCACCGCCCCCCCGGCGATCCTCTAAGTCCCCCTCGCCGTATTCTTCAATCAGCTGGACCAAAGCATCCCTGAACTCAATCATCCCTTGTGCCGGGAGGACGATCGTCTGCTCCTGTCCCAAGCTGTGGCCAAAATACCCCATCATGCCAGGTCCCCTGCTCATGGTCTGCCTAATCCGCAAGAAGCGCCCTCGCTGGTTCTCCTTCAGGTCCAGGTAGTACTTCCTGTTGTCCCTCTCGATGTACTCTGTCTTGAGGACGCTGTGAGGGGGCTCTTCGGAGCCCACGGACGCCGGGGGCGAGGGCGGCGGGTGCTGCGGCCGCCTCCGGGGATGCTGCTCTTTGTCATTGCTGTGCTCGTGCCGGTGGCCGTGGCCGCCCTTCAGGCCCAGGTGGGCGTAGTGCTCGATGAAGTCCCCCAGGCAGTCCTTCAGCTCGGCAGCCACGGACAAGGAGAGGGTCAGCTTGCTCTTCCGGATGTTGTCCTGCCTGCCCCTTCCTATCCAGACCTCAGCGATCTTCAGGAAGCGGCCGCGGGAGCTCTGTTTCACATCCAGATAAAACCGCTTCTTCTGGATGTCCACTCTCTTGGAGGCCAGCTCCTGGATCTCCATGCAGCTCCCCTGGGAGGAGGCCGGATAGTGATACTGCTGTTGGGACTGCGAATAAATGTTCCTGTGCAGGCCAGAGCCTCCCAGGTTCCTTCCTCCTCCTCCTCCTCTCCCTCTTTCCATCTTTACCAATCAGCTGGAAATAATACACAACAGAGACACAGATGACAACATCAGCACCAGGGGCCTGCTCGGCTGCTCGGCGGCGGCTCCGCTCGGCGCTGCTCTCTCTACAAAGGCTCCTGCATCCCTCTCCGCGGCCACGGCACGCAGCATCGCAGCCCCAGGATACCGGGCGCTCTTCCCCTCCTGTTCTCCGGCTCCCGGACAATTCCAGCGGCACTCCCCGGCAGCCCTCCCTTCCCTGCAGCCCCCCAGTACTGCCCTAACGGCACTACAGACCCTCCAGCTGCCCCAAGAGGGTGGGTTATGGTGCCCTGTTTTGGGGGCCACTCAGCCCCCCCAGGGCTCCCGCTCCCCGCTCCCTGTACCGCTGCGTTCCCCATCCATCACCCCCTCCGCTCTTCCTCCCAGAGCACTGGGGGGGGCACTGGGGTTCCCCCCAGCACTGCCCTCCTGCTCCCCCGGTGCCCCCGGAGTCCCCCCAGCACTGCATCTCCTGCCCCAGTGCCCCCAAGGCTTCAGCTCCTTCCCCCCCAGTAGTGCCTCACTGCCTCCCTGGCCTCCCAGTGCCCCCAGTACTGCCCTCCTGCTCTCCAAGTACTGCCCCCTTGGTGCCCTTACTACCCTCTCGTGTCCCCAGTATCGCCCCCAGCGACCCCCACTACTGCCCCCCGGCCCCCCAAGTGCCCCAGTATTGCTCCCCATCACTACACCTCCTGTCCCAGTGCCCCCAGAACTTCACCCCTTCCTCCCCAGTGCCCCAAAACTGCCCCTCAGTGCTCACAGTGCTGCCCCCCAGCACTCCCAGTACTGCCCCTCAGAGCCCCCGGTGCCGCAGTATCGCTCCCCAGTACCCCCCAGCGCTCCCAGAACTGCCCGCCGGTGCTCTCAGAACTGCCCCCAGTGCCCCCATGGTGCCCCTCAGCGCCCCCAGTGTCCCAGTGTGGCCCCCCCAGCGCCCCCCAGCACAGAATCTCCAGCCCTATCACTGCCCCCCCAGCCCCGCGGCCCCTCCGCTGCCCCTAGCGCCGCGCTCCCCACGCCCGGTCACTCACCCCGCAGCGCCCATCGCCGCCGCTGCCCTTCAGCCACCACCACCGCCGCCACCGCCGCCGCCGCCGCCACCGCCCGCAGCCGGCGGCCCCGCCGCCGCTCCCCCCGCCGCGCAGAGCCACGGGCTGGCGCTCCCCCGCCGCCCGCTCCGCCCCGCCCCGGCCCTCCCCGGCCCGCCCCGGCCCCGCCCGGCCGAGAGCGGCGGCGGCGGCAGCGCGGGGGGCGCCGGGGGGTGCGCGGCCCTCACGGCCGCGGGACTACAACACCCACAGTGCCTCGCGGCCGCCGCAGCAGCGCGCGTGCGCGTCACCTCGGGTAACCCGAGCGGAGACAGGGGGGTGAGGGGCGGCATCGGTGACGTTATCAAAGCGCGACGCTCGGTGACGCGCAATGTGCGCGCTGCGACGGGTCCGTGAGGGCGGCCGGGCGCTCCCCGGTACCGGGCACGGAGGGGCCGCGGCGGCGGCGGAACGAGCTCCCTCAGAGTCCCGGGACAGCGTCCGGTGCTGCTGCTGGCCTGCTGCGGGCACCGCGGGACGGCGGCCTTGTGGGCTGCGGCGGGAACGCGCCGCGGCCTGCGGTACGGGGAGCACTGTTGGGGCACTGGGGGCAATAGGTGAAGCTCTGGGGCTACTGGGACACTGGGAAGCGGTGCTGGGTCGGTGGTGAGAGCGGTACTGGGAGCATGGCGGGGGTAGGAGGGCGGTACTGAGTGCAGTGGGGGAGCAGGATGGCAGTACGGGGGACGGTGGGAAGGGCAGGAGGTACTGGGAAGTAGCTGCCTCGAGGAGGTCCCGGCTGCCCGCCCAGCCCTGAGGGTGCTCTTTTATGTGGCAAAATAAGGCGTTACCCATTGTGTGAGGACTTGCCTGCGGCTCCATGTGGTCTGCCGGTTATCCCGAGGATTCCCGAGCTGGATGGTAGCTTCCCGTTGGACGCTGAGCGATCTCGAGTTCGGGATGTTGGCTTAACACCGGACAGGTGGGTGATCCCGTAGTGGGAGCTGCAGGATGGTGTGTACGTACCAAAGGTCCTCTGGAACTTCCAGCTGGTTTTTGGGGCTGTGGCTGCTTCAGGATGTCCTTTATTTCCAGCCTCTGCACTGCTCTCTTCTGTTCCTGGCAGTCACAGGCTAAAAAATTGAGTGGCTGTAGAGGAAATCTCTTGCTATGTGTCCGTTTTAGTGTTAAAATCCTTTTTGGAGTTGAAATGGAGGTGGCAGTTGGTTGCGCTGCTGCTGCACACCAAGGGGAAAGTTCTGCTTAGCCTTGATAATCAATTAAAGAACGAAAAGTTTTCCATAACCCTGTTCAGACCTGATAATAGTGACATCTCATCTCTATATAAACTGTTATAATTTCTTGGTTTTTTTTTTTTTTTTAACCAAAAGTTACAGAAATGTGAAAAAAATGGATGTGGTAACTGCTGACCTGAAGGATAAATATCCCCAGTGGATGCTTACAGAGAGCCAGGAAGAAGCTTTTGCGGATAAAAAGGTAGGTCCTGGCTTGGGGATACTTTGCAGGCTGCATAATAACCCAGCTGTGGAGCATGTGCTTCTAGCTAGGCCTGTGTCCGTAGGGGAATTTTGATGTGCTGCTCACCCAGGAATGGGACCTGTACATCAGCAAGGACTGGTGGGGATTCCTCATCCATGTGGTTGGAGAGCTCCAAAGGGAATGACCTCGAGTTGTGGTCTGGGAGTTGGTTCTGGGAAAGCCCTTCAGATGTCCTTCATATCTTCAATATTCCAGGACATTTTGCAGCTCAGATGTGTCAGATGAATTAACTGTTCATCAGTTTTGATGTCCCAAAAATGTTAATGCGTCCTTGGATTTTCTTCCGCGTGTATGAGCAGTTCAGTATGAAAATGCCCACGAGAAAGGACCCTCCCTGTAACAGCTTTAACAATTAGAAAATTAATTGATAAGGGAAAAAGCAGGGGACTCAGTTCAGCAGTTCTTATTCTACAAAGTGGGAGTAAATAATTAGTAGCTTGGATATTAAAAATAATCAGGTGAAACACCAATAATTTTTACTCTTTGTTTACTGAGTGCTCAGAGTTTAGCAGAGAAATTGGGGCAGGAACCCAAATGTTTTGGCGTGTCAGTCTGGCTGGGATGGATGTCCCTGCTGAGGGCAGTAGTGGTGGGTAACCAGATCTCTCCCAACTCTTGTTTGGCAGAAGCCTGGTGTCCAGAGGAGTGTTTTGGAGGATGGGCTGCCATTCCTGGAGTTCTGTGGCTCTGTTGTTTATAGCTATGAAGCCAGTGACTGCTCCCTTCTCTCAGAAGATATCAGGTAACAGCTCATACTCACTTTTTTCTTCTTTCTTTTGAGTGCTCCTTTCTTTTCGGAAGGACCTTGGCTCTGGGGAATAGTTTCCCATTTGGCCTTGTTGGTGGGAGATGCCATTGCTGAACCTCCCTCTAAGCAGAAGCAGTGAAGTTCCCATGCAGGTTCCTTGCCTTTCACGGCATGAATAATTCCATGAGCTTCAGTGATTTCATGGACAAGTGTTAATTCCTAGCTGGGGACTAGGTATTTTAAGAAAAGACAGTAAATACAGTAAATACATCATTTTCCCCCTTTTTTGTGTAGCACAGGAGGAAAAAATTCTATGCAAAACTTGCAGTGCTGTGGGATAAATAAAGAACCATCTTTGAAGGGATTATGGGGTGAATGAAGAAAAACCTTTCAAGGGAATAAAACTGTTCCGTCTTTTGCCTCTGGCTGTCCTTGAGGCTTCTGTGACCAAGTTTTAGTTGACAGTTTAGGCCATTGTGCTGCTGAGGGGGAAGAGATAGGGAACTTGGGAGTCCAGTTGAGCCAGGGAAGAACAGAGGGGTGGAGGGAAGGTGTTTTAAGGTTGTGTTGTTTCCCATTATCGTACTTTCGATTACATTGAGGTGTTTTAAGGTTGTGTTGTTTCCCATTATCGTACTTTCGATTACATTGGTAGTGAATCAGTCAATTTTGATGTTTGTTTTGCCCATGACAGTAATTGCTGAGTGGTCTCTCCCTGTCCTTCTCTAACCCCCCAACCTTAAATTATTTATAAATCATATGCTGCTATCTGCAAGCAGATCTGCTGCGTTTTGAAGCATTTCATGTGGCTTTGTGGATCAGCAGGAATTTCGCCTCCTTATGGTCCTTGTTTTAAAATGGTTTCTGTGTCCTGCACGTGTGAAATGGAGAGAGTCACAGCCAGTGCACCTTTCACCTTCGTGTAAGATGACTTAAGGTTGGTGTTTTAAATGCTGATAGAACAGCAGATAAATGTGAGGGGTATCTGTTTCCTTCCAGGCAGAGCTTATCAGATGGGGCTGCTGTTGGATTTGATATTGAGTGGCCACCATCATACACGAGAGGAAAAATGGCCAAAACAGCTGTAATCCAGATGTGTGTCGCCGAGGACAAGTGTTACTTGTTTCACATCTCTTCCATGGCAGGTACTTACTTCCTCTCTTGTTTGGGGCATGAACTGCTCACTAGTTCTTGTGATTAACTTTGAACTTAAGCCTTGAGCAATGGTTAATATATCCTGATACGCTGGATAGTAAAAATCCATCCTTTTTCTCCCCTTTCCCACCTGTAATAAAGGGATGTATTCTTTGAGTGATGCTTACATATTAAGGCTGTCTTAGCTTGCTGAGTGGGTCCTGAACAGGGCAAATAGTCTTACCCTGAGGATTATTTTTCTGTCTGGGAGAGAATATTGTATTCCAATTTTAAAAATTTAACTCACTGCTCCTATAATGAGATTTCTGTTTAGTGCCAAAATAAACAATGAACCTAAATAGAGCAGGCTGTGATTTTTTTTTTTTTTTTTTTTGTGGTGCTTTTTTTTAAATTTGGCTTGAACAAAAAGCCTCAAAAATGATGGCTCTTGTGCTGTTCCCAATACCTGCATTATATGACATAGTTTTGGGAAAAAATACTGGGTACCTGGTGTGATGCAGCTGTGGAGAGAGAAGGGGGTGTGCTCAGCAGAGGCTGAATTCATTATGGATGTGAATAAAAGCTTCCAAATAAGGAAAATAGGGATGAGGGAAGGAGATGGCAATTTTATAACCTTTGGTTTAAAATGTTAGATTGAAACTATGCCTGTGAGAGGTTTCTGATTTCCCTGGGGGACTCATGCTGAGGTATAATAGCGATAATTTTAATGTTGGTGTTCAATCCTTTGTCATTTAGAGCAAATGGGGTGGAAAATTTAATTGCTGGAGGCTATTCCGTCAGGGAGGCGCGAGAGCACAAAGGAAAATGATGTGAGGAGAGGAAGCTGAGGGAAGAGGAGCCATAAAGAGCTGGAATGCTTTAGATTTTGGAAGAGGAGATGTTTGTGTGTCGATGCTGAGTGTGGCTGCACATGTGTTGTAGCAAAAGGTGGTGTTTCCTTCTGGGTGATTTTTTGAAATGCCTGATCTTGCCAATGGGAGATGCACTTTGAACTGAGTGACTTGTCAGCTGCTTTGCTGCAACCACAGCCTATTTCTGTTCATTATGCCAATACATCTGATCTGCAAAAATGTTGGCCAAAGCAGCCACTCACAATAAAAAGCAGTAAGTCTTAGAAAAAAAACCAAACAACAAACACTTGCTTCTGCAGGAGGAATAGAGAGTTCTTGGACAGTGTATAAAGGACAAAAATATGTTTATTGGTTGGGAAGATGGTTCATAATTTTCCATTTTTTAGTATTTTTTTATGTCCTTACAGATTTCTCAAAATGTGACCTGTTTCTCAGATTGTAGCTTCTGCACCGTATTCGACTTAGACTTTTTTCTTTGTTTTTTGTTAGTCAATTTTCTAGAAATGAGGTGGTGGAAACAGGGCACAAGTCTCCACTAGCAAGTGCCCATCCTTGAAGGTTTTAACCATGATTCCCTCAGGTGAAAATCCCTTGTGTAGCAAGTGAGCTGCGTGTGTTGCAGGCTTTTATTCCGTTGAATTCTATCTCCTTTGTGGAGGATTTTCCGTACTTTGCTGTGGCTCATGTGCCTTGGAGATGTTGTACTTCGTCTGCATCTCACAGCACCAGGCTACTACTGTTTTGGGGGGTTTTACCAGTTATTTTTTAATGCTTTGGGTTGGACCTGCAATTTCCCAGTCCACAGCACAGCTGACTGTGGCTGTAGCTGCAAATGTACCTGTACAGTGCCAGTGATCAAAGGGCAGAGATAATTCTGCAGAAATAAAATCGGTGATGCCAAGTGTTTGTTGAAGTACATAAATACATATTGCAGGGCTGAAAAGAGGTGGTTTTTTGAAATGAAAACCAAGGCAGATAAGTAGTGCGTGCTTGTGCAGTACTGTGCGTTTGTAGGTACTAGGCTTGCACTTGAGACTAATTCAGGGTATCCAGCTGTGGGGTCCTGAAGGTATGGATTTAAATAAGATGCTCTGAATTTTAAATGGGAGCAAACACACAGGGGAGAAAAAGGCTGTTATTGTTCAAGGATGAAGTGTCTGTGGCTGTTCCCTCCTGTAGAAAATGAGATGAGAAAGCTGCCTGCTTTAATTCAGTCCTGTAAGCTTGAAAATACCCTTTGATCCAGGATTGCTGTGCCATCAGTTTGGGATAAATCAAAATATAATACTTGGTATCTGTGTGCATCTTCGAACATTGTGGGTTTTTGCTTGCTGACAAGACTGACATGTTTGGGCTTGGCACAGCATCTGGTGGGTGAATTCTGTTTTCCAAATGCTGTTGTTGGAGCAGCCCAGCCTTAGCTCTGAGTGTGTCTCCAGAGAATCTGTGCTCCTGGTGATTTCCCATGCTTATGGTTTAAACTGTTGCCCAGAAATGTGAAATAGCAAAAGCTGTGAAGAAATGATGTGGAAAATAGTAAAATAATATTTGATTTTGTTTAATGAACATTGAATTTTGAGAATTAAAATATCTTTACCAGTTAGAGGTTGCCTTTTTATGTGATTTAACAACCAGACAAATAAGGCTCGGGCGGGTTTTTTACCAGGTTTGTTTTCAGGTGCAGGGTGATTTTGTGTGTTTCAAATATTTCCTTCTTGCTTGACTGCAGATGATCCATCACAACCAGTTGATGCTTTCAGTCATTCCAGACAAAAGTCACGTGAACAGAGGACCTTTGGTGGCTTTTCTTTTAAAAGCACGGGGTTTTGCAGATGGCCTTTGTGCTTGGATTTTGTCATTTCCATTAGACTTTCTGGCATCTTCCAGTATTTAGTTTCTCATGTTTGGGCTTAATCTATTTTAGGTTTTCCCAAGGGACTCAAAAGGCTGCTCGAAGATGAAACAATTAAAAAGGTTGGCGTAGGAGTTGAGGGAGATCAATGGAAGCTGATGAGTGACTTTGAAATCAAACTGAAGAGCTTTGTGGAGCTGGCTGACGTTGCTAATGAGAAAGTAAAACTTAAAACCTTTTTGTTGTGGGAGGGAATCTCGTTACTGTGCTGTGCAAAAGGAGGCTTCCTTGTCTTGATAGGAGTTCAATTCCGATAGCAAACGTGTCCTGTGGAATAAAGCAGAGATCTATTGTAACTTATTTAGAAACGGTTTAAAAACACCTCTCAAAGCCTGCAGAACTAAGCACTGTCTTTCAGTGAGCCAGTTTTTAATGAACATTTGTCCCCTTTCAGGTCTGTTCACTTCTAGTATTTACAGGATGTGGCTTTTGAATTCAGCTGCAAGTGCTTTTCCTTTAATTCCTAGTGATGGAAATGGCCAGATTGTTCTGCTGGCAGTGGTGTCATTGTCCCAGCAATGCCTGAACCTCATAAATAGGATACAAGAAGGCAGCCCTCCTGGGTGCTGGAGGGAAGCATCAAGGTCTTCCTTGAAGGGTTCCCTGCAGAGGTATTTTTGCCACACAATCTGGAGCTTTAGAAATATCTTGATTTCCATGATTCTCAAGCTGGTGTGCCCCAGCTCTTGTGTGGGTGCAGTGTCCAGCACCTGATGACCTGTTGTTTACAAGCTGTGCTGAATTTGGCACACCCTGAATTTCAGTTCTGTTTCAGAGACAGTTTGATGTAGGGACACCTGTGCTGTCTTTTTGGGGAAGAGAGCAGAAGGTTCATTGCTTTGCAAATCATTCTTGTTTCTAGCATGTCCCTTAAAGCTTTTCCTTCTGTGTGCACAAAGCTTTTCCTTACCTGTGCTCAGTGTCTTCCTGCACTTCTCATTCCCTCTGTGGTGTATCATCAGCATTTGGAGCAGTGCTATCCATACAAGCAACTTTAAGATTTCACTTCCTAGTGGATTGGAAGTGGTACAAATTAAGTGTTTGGCTCAGGCAATAAAAGGAGCTGTTACTTCTCAAATTTGGAGTTTCGTCAGTCACCCCCCTTTTTCTTATCCCATCATTCGACTCGGGATAATTTGTTATGAAGATGAGCAATGTGATCTCTGATAGCAGCTTAAAAGTCTTCTGCTAAAGAGAAAACAAACCAAAAATAAACTTGAAAGTGAAGCTTGAGAGAACAAAAGAACAGCATTATATATAATGGCACAATGGCAGGGGAAGGGCTGGGAGAGCCTAAAAAGAACAGTTGGGAGGCTTTTTTTGTACCAGATTTTAAGGCGATGAGCTGGTAATGCTGCACTGCTGCTGTTCAGCTCCATGGTTGGTTGTGCATGTTTTCCAAGCTGGAATAGCAGCAGGCTGTGCCCATGAGGCCTGGATCCTTGTGCTCTAAAGCAGAGTTTCCCACACTGACTCTTAAGACAATAGTGTGCAGCAACTGTGATGGACAAGTGATTGCAGAAGCAAGGGGAAACAGCAGTGTAGTGGGGTGGCTTCTGGAGACTTGGGACGAGCTGCTTCCCGGCACTCGGAATAGCATGGGCTGTAGCTGTGCTCTCCTGCTTTGTGCTGGATTTCAGACTTACAAAAGATGTCCAACAGTCACAGGCAGACTCTAATATTCCTGCGTTTTTGTTAAATAAATCCCTGGTGTTCAATACTGAGTTTTTCTAATTAGAAAGGCAAATAACAGAAAAATCCTGGAGGAGAGAGAGGGTGCTGTTTAAGTCCAGGGCTTTTATTTTATCAACCCAGAGGTTGCTTTGTGCAGAGATTTCATATTTTTGATAGTGTGACAGCACTGAGAAGAGTTAACTGCTTTGAAAAGCTGAGTATGTTTTGACTAACCCAGAGCTCTTTGCTTCTAACAAGGAATTAAGTACACTTTGCTCTTTCTGGGGGTGCATTCTGCCAGGTGCAGTTGCTTTGCATTTTAAACAAATCCTCGTCTTTTGGTGTTTTGTTTGGGCTTTTTTTCCAGCTAAAGTGTAAGGAGACATGGAGTCTGAATGGCCTGGTGAAGCACCTTTTTGGCAGGCAGCTGTTGAAGGATAAGTCTGTCCGCTGCAGCAACTGGGAAGAGTTTCCACTCAACGAGGAGCAGAAGCTCTATGCAGCCACTGATGCCTATGTATGTACCACAGGGAATCACCATTCCAACCTCTAGGAATAAATCCCTTCTCTGGTGTACTTTTAGCTGCTGGTTGTTTCTTTATTCCCTTGTCTGCAGGTGTTCACTGTAGCTTGTTACCATTTTTGGATGTGTTTTCTTCTATTTTTGTCATCTTTCTTAGCTGCTTGTGAGCCAAAATCCTGCTAAATATAGTATGTGAGATGAAATTCAAAAGCATCTCAGAAGAAACACAACTTTCTCTAGAGGCTAATCCAGGAGAACCACAATCTGGATTATCAGGAAGAGTTTAGTTGCATCTGAGTTTTGCGGTTCTCTAGAAGTCCCTGTTTTTTCATTATTTTGGGTGGAGTGGGGTTTATCTCCAGTTCTGTGAAGGGTTTTACCAATATGCTGCTGGGTTCCCCCCTGCCTCAATGGAGAAAATCATTCCTTATGGCGGGGAAAAAATCCCTTCAGGCTCTTATTTCTAGGATTAGATAAAGTAAGGGAAGTGGGACAGTGGTCTCTTCTCTTTTCCGGCTTGGGGAAACATAGCATATTTTCTAATTTAGTTAAATGTTGAACTGGGGAGGGTTTAGCACCTGTGAAGACCCAAACCAGTAAGGAAAAGAGTATTTTGGTTTTATTTTTGTGCGTGGTTCAGCTGTTATAGCCATTTTTTTTCCAGGCAGTGCATCTTTCCCACTATGCTGTGTTCACCTGGCCTGCCTTTTGGAGCCTCCCAGGCAAACATGAGGGACTAACTTGTTTCTTTTTCAACATGTGTAGCCTAATTAGCACATTGCTGGCTTTAGGCTGTGTTTTTCTGTTAGAACTCATTATTCATATCAAGGGGAATACTAAACACACCGAATCTTGGTAGGTTTGTAGCTCTTCTCCTGGAGCACGGCATGAAATCTGAATGAGGTGAGCAGATGGTGGGACTGGGAGCTGAGTACTGGGAGATTTCTGTGTGCAGTGATCTCGCTAAGATGAACCACTCTGGGATCTGTGTAAGAGTATCCATTCCAGAGGGCATTCCAAGTCAGCATTTGGCCTCTGGTGCAGCATTGTGTAGCCTGTAACCTGGTCCTGATGGACAATGGAGTCAGGATAGTGGTTGGTAGAGTGGTGTGAGCCATATTCCGGTTTGGAATTTTGCTGTTCACAATGTATTTGTGCCATGCTTTGCCTGATTAATTCCTGATTTTTTTTGTTTAGTCTCCAAGATGATGTTCCTCTGTGGAATACTAATTATTTCTTCTCTTGCAGGCTGGCTACATTGTTTATGAAAAACTGAAAAGTATGAATAACAGTGACCGGAAATTACTTTGCGGAAGGAAAGGTAAATCATCCATCCAAGCATAAGGAATTTATTCCATGTACAATTGCATGTTCCACTTCCCAACAGGTTTTTTTATAGTATTAGGTTTGTTTGGCTTCTTGGTGATTAGAGATGACTTGCAGAGGGAGCAGATAGTAAAAATTCTTGGATGCCCAGGGTAACCCTACTCTGTTTTCCATAGTGATGTATGGGTGCAGTCTTAGGATGTTGTTTGTTTGTATTTGTCTCTGCTGTACACAGAGATGGGAAGAATTCCTGCTGTCATTCCAGTTTGTTTATGGAAACACTTCAGCGAGTTAGTTTCAATGCTGCTGATGCAGGGACAAATACCTAATTTGAGATGAAATAAGGCCACAAAACAAACCATGGTGTCAAGTAATGTTTTTATTGAGTCATGTAAATAGGACCCAAATGTTTCAGAGCAGCTTAACATTATTTACTTCATTAGAGAAGTGGTTTAAAAATCTTGTTTTTTGTTCAGTTCCGTGTTTCATAAAAAAGATATTACAGGTAGCTTAAGGCTGAAAAAGAGATGGGTAGAGTTTGTTTCCTTTTTGTTTTGGCTGAATTTGACTTTCCTGTCAAAGACAGAAGTGGCAGTGCTATCCCCTTGGTATGAGGTGCAGTTCTTTGGCCTTGGTTTAGTCAGCGTATCAATGTTAGCAGCCCCTTTCTGGGAGCTGGAGGGGAGCAGGAAGGGATTGCTTTGTAGTGGTCCTGTTGTGGATCTGTTTTCCCTGAGCATGTGTAATGGAAGAGATGCAATGCTGAAGTACGTGGAAGCTTGGCCTGATTCCCTGTACTTGATTTTTAAGCCCCGGAAAATGCTGTCTTATCAGCTGTAGATGTTGTAGGAATGCAGTTACAGGAAAGTGACTTACTTACATACAGATGTTAGACCCCAATTATTATGAAATAACCAATGGCACTTCTCACAGATGCCACTTCCGAGAGTGTAAAGGAGCGCTTGACTTCGCTGGCTGAAGAGATAACAGACCTGGCTTCTCACATCCCTGACTCCTCTGGACGACTGGAAAACTTCCAGAGGTCAGTTTTTTGCTGATTTGTCTCCACCTCCAAGATCAGTGTTTTGCTTTTGATACCTGAGGTCACACACAACAAAATACACGTGTGAACAGACATCTGTTGTCTGTGTGTTCTTTTACAAGAAGCTGGTTTTTATACGTAGGAATATATGTTTTCACTGGTCTAACTGCAATGGGTTTGACACTGAACTTGGCTGAATTTTGTTCTGGAGTGTAGTAACTCCCTCTGTGATTTTGTTTTGCCTTCCTTGATTTACCTCTTAGGGCTGCAGAAATCCTAGATGAGATATCAGAGAACATGAATGCTTTAAGAAACACCCTGCTGGGCTCAGGTTCCCCTTCTGGACTGGAGAGGAGCTGTGGTGCAAATCCAACACATTTTGAAGCCAAGTCAGCAAATGTCAAAGCACAAAAAGCAGAATGTGCTGAACAACCTGAAGGTGACTTCAACATCTGCTCTGATGCTACGCTGGCTGTCCTCTGGGAGGGAGAAATTAGTCAAGAGGAGGCACAGAGAGGTAACAATGCTGTGGAAAATGGAGCTCCAGCAGGCAGATTTACAGACAAAGAGGACGGAGATGACTTCATGTCCCTGGACATTACTGAGCAAGAACTTCAGGTCTTGGAACGTCAGGCTGCAAAAGAATTGGTCAATGAGGCTGCACCTGAGGTAATGAAGACTTGTTAAGTTCTAGTATTTCTTTCAGATATTTTGTTTTTAATGGACAGGCCTCAGAGCTGAATATTGAGTTTAACTATCCTTGGTAAGAAATAAAAGCATACAGAGAAGTGGCTTATAATAGGTACAGAAGGTTGTAAGGCTGTGGGTAAAATAGAAATTACTTTGCTGCTAAGAGAATTGTGTTGATGTTGTAGGAGGCATGTTCCACAGACAATGAACAGAATGTTTCCTGTGTCATTGAGAGTGATGAAGAGCTGGAGATGGAGATGCTTAAAGTGAGTGCCTCAGGGTTTATTTTTCAATTTTTTTTTTCTAATGATGCTACTCTTGGATCACAGTGGAGCAGAGCACAGTTAACGGGAGGGAATATGAAGCAAAATGGTGCTGCTTACAGAAGAGAAATACATGGATACCTAAAAAAATCAATTTACTGGTGTTAGATTTGAGTACCATTTGCATCCTGTTGCATCTTTACTATACGAGCTTGGACTTGATCCACCCACTAGATTTGTTATAACTAGATTAAAACTTGTGTGTTCCCATATCATGTTACCTCAGATACGCATTTTATCTATCCTTTCATGCTCCAAAATAACTTTTTCCTCCTAATTTCTCAGTCTTTAGAAGATGTAGATGATGGTGAAGGCGTCTTACCTGAAAGAGAATCCAGTAAAGCCAGGAAAACTCCTGACACAGAAGTGGATGTAGCACCAGATGGTGATGAAGAGGAAGGCATCGAGGAAGAGGAGGAGGAATGTTTTGGTATGGGTTTTTTGGTTTTTTTTTTTTAGTGCATGATGAAATAAATTTTTAAAAAATCACTGTCTATAGAAGCAGCTGTGGAAGCACAGGATCTTTTAGTGGTTGGTTTCTCAAACCAGGAAGGTAAAGCTCACCTGGGTTTGTGTCAAGATGAAAGTATCAAGGTGTGCTTGGCAAAACAGGGTTAACTTCTGCCATGATAGCAGATGTCTGCTTAATGGGAATAAAACTGATGTGGGGGTGTGGAGGCCCTGCAGAGCCGGGGGGACCTGTTCAGAACACAGCAGGGGGGAAGGTGACACCTTCCCTGTCTGCCTTTGTTGTTCTCTTCTTGCTGCTTCATGGCAGAATTCTTAAGAAATTCTGCCTTGGGGTTGATCTTGACCTGCTTTGGGGTTGTCCCTGTGGAAACAAATGAAATGGGGAAAAGAAGCTGAAAGTGAGGAGAAACACACCTTGACTTGTTTGGATGAACCTGTTCCAGATGATGCAGTTATGCGTTACCGTCCTATTGCTTTATCTCATTAATCAAGCCATATGTTCTCCTCCTCGTGCAGGGTCTCTTAGGAGCCTCTTTGCTTTTTTAATCCTTCATTCTAGCCTGAAAATATCTTGAGTTTGATGTCTCTCTTTTCTCTGGAATCGCCCAGATTCTAACCCCTGGGCATCACGACCATGAGCAGGCTGTTGTTTGTGGAGACAGACCATATCTTTTTAAAATTTAATCCCAAATGAGTGTTTTCTCCTCTCTCCCACTGAAGATCCGCTGCTGCCAGAACCTGGGGAAAGCCACATCACGTGTCTGAAGACCTATTTTGGGCACTCCTCATTTAAACCGTGAGTATATTCTCTGTTAAAATGGACACTCTAGGGTGTGTTTCCTTGCCCTTCTTTCAACCTGGATGATGTTTTTATTACTGCTTACTTGAAAAAATGCAAACAAACAAATCCAGGTCTTGTGTACAGTCTCTTGTGTTGAAGCTGACTGATCCATAAACACTGTGAAAACTGCAGTTATTACTTGTGATCTCCTGTGAGTGTCTGTATCAAGTGATGCCTGCCTGAGTCCCGTTAGAGATCCCCACTCTGGCACTCGTGGCCCTGCCTGCAGTACTTGGAGTGTCTGAGTGGTTGCAGTGTGCAAAGACAACACTCCAAGGCAGCCTCAAGGGTCTCTTTAACCCACAATTCAACAGAATATGCAGTTTCATACAATTTACTTGTTATCTGTGGTGGCCAAAATCAAGTATTCCCCTTTGTTTAATTTAAAGGGTCCAGTGGAAAGTGATCAATTCTCTTTTAGAAGACAGAAGAGATAATCTTGTTGTCATGGCAACTGGTAAGTTACCATTAGATTCTAAGAAACAGCAAAAACTTGTTCCCTTTTTGGGGGAGAAGTAACAAAACCAACATGACTTGTTTTTTTGGCCTCACCAAGGTGTTGGAATTGTCTGTTGTAGCTGCCTAGAAAGCATGATGTCTCACTTCTGCTTTTTTTTCCTCTCAGGCTACGGAAAAAGCTTGTGCTACCAGTTTCCTCCTGTTTACACTGGACATACAGGAGTTGTCATCTGCCCTCTTATCTCCCTGATGGAGGACCAGGTGCTGCAGTTGACGTAAGTGATAGTGGTGACAAGCTGCTGCTGTATTCCCTATGGAAGCACATGGATTCTGCCTGTGGCATTTCTGGGTGTTTCAAGTTGCACCTTGGTGTACAGCAAGCTGTTTGTGTGTCAGCTGCAGAGCAAGTGTTTCTCAAGGCACACACGCAGGCTGTGTCAGTAGTCTCGGATCACTGGATTTGCCAGGTAGGTGAACCACAGGCTGAGGTTGCAAAGGATGGATGCTGGTGAGAGGTTTCTAAAGGCACATATTTCTGGATTCACAGGCCTTTTTTGTCCAGACCGAAGTGATGGGGGAGCTTCACGGGCTGTTTGAGCCTGTGAGGGTTGTGTCAAAGTCTGGTAGGGCTTCCTTTGGGTCTGAGGAGTGACATCTGAACCAAGTATAGCTGGAAGCTGTAGGCAATTCAGATCAAAGGTGCAGCACAGGCTTTCGAGAGGGACAGTGTAGTAGGTCTCCTAACACCTGGCCTCTTCACTTCTTAAAAGATCTGAGGGGAGAACTCGTGGGTGACACCAAATCACTCTGACATGAGCAGTTCGAGGTGTTGTCAAGATAATTCTCTTTGATTTTTAATACGTGATAATGCTTTCTCTACATGTAGTCGCTTCCTATTGTAAGAGCTATTCACTTCTGACACTTTTTCACTGAAGCTGTGGGAATCACGCTGAGTTGTCTAGTTCATTCCTGCCTTGTCCAACCTGGGAAGAACAGGTCTTTTGTGAAAGAGGGGATATGAAGATGTTTTGAAGTGAAGAACATCAATTATGCGTGGCATTTTCTGCTGCCCATCGTGACTGTGTGCAGATGAATGGCCAGACAGCCTAAGCTCCTCGACTATTACTCAGCAGGGTGTCTGTGTTCAGCTGCTGCTTTGACTTTTCCACTGTTTTCCTCAGTGGAAGGGATCTATTCACTACCCTCCCAGTGGGTCATTCATTTTGAAGGCTGAGGAGACTGAATTTCTACAATCTGCTGCCATTCAGTAGTTAGTGTGTCAGTCTGGCTGCAGTTTGGGCGGAGCAGCTATGGAAACAAAGGGCTGTGAGACAATGCAGCAAATCTCCAAGTTAAGAGGTAAAATTGGTTGAGCTGGTAATTAGTATGTCATTAAAAAGCAGCCACCTGATTTAAAATTAGCAGATGCAGCATTAGCAAGGATTGAACATCAAGGTAAAAATTGTGGGCTACCAAGGCTTACATCCAAACGTGAGGAACTGCATAAGTTAAAAGCTAAAGAAAATACATTTAGCATGTTCTTTTGGGTGTCTTATCTGTGAACTTGGCTCCTGTGCATGGAAAATGGTCTTCCTTTCTCTGATTCCTAAGTGTACTAATCCAGTGTGTATCTTGTGGAGACAGCTAGAGGGGAAGTGGAAGAGCATTTGGGTGGCAGGAAGAGCCATGGACCACTCTCGCTTTTTCAAAAGGTTTTTCCCACAAAGATCCTTGAAGAAAGTAGTCTCTGACCTCACAGCTTGAACTTCTTTAGTAGTGCTGGCACAGGCTGGAAGCTAAAGCTTGGAGAGTAAATCTGTTCATGACTGTGCTTTTTTTATTTCTGCAGAATGACAGGGATTCCAGCTTGTTTCCTTGGTTCAGCTCAGTCCAAAGAGGTCAAGGATTCCATCAGAGGGTGAGTTTTAGCCAAGCTTTCTGGTACTTGGGGCTGTGACATAGGGGTGCTGGAGGGGTGTAGGATGTCTCCCTGCTCTGTCATTGCTGAAATTCCTGATTCTGGCTCAGCCCTGGAACCTGACAGTTGGGATATTGTTTGCATTCATCCAGGCTGAGTGTGTGGGAGGCTACAGCCACCCTCCTGTGCCTTCTGG
The DNA here is from genome assembly GCA_018881555.1 of Amblyornis subalaris. NCBI lineage: Eukaryota > Metazoa > Chordata > Aves > Passeriformes > Ptilonorhynchidae > Amblyornis > Amblyornis subalaris. The sequence continues at coordinate 1,831,785 of JACAXG010000118.1, read as the reverse complement.
CTGGAGAGATGGGGCTTGTTGACTCAGCTTTGTTCTGATTCATACTTGATTTTATTCAGGTTTTAGACCTATATCTGTCATCAACAAAACAGTCCCTTCTTATTCTAAAGGCTGGCAAATCTCTGTGCTTCCTTATCCTCTAATGCCTTGCTTTCCTATTGTTCTGCAATGTTTTCTGTGGTCTTCACTTAATTCCTCTTGCTCCCTATAAGAAATCTGTGCTTGTTCTCATATTGTTTTTCAATACAATCGTGACTTTATTGAATTTAAGTGTCTGGGTTCTTCTCTTGTGTGACAGGGTATTTTTTTGGTCTTTCAGGGGTCAGTACAGGGTCATATACATGACTCCAGAGTTTTGTTCAGGGAACTTAGAGTTACTTCAGGATCTTGACCAAACTCTTGGTAAGTTGGGGATAAGAGTGTGGCTGAGTTGGCACGCAGCTTAAACTCATAATTATGTTTAAAGGTTTTTAATATTTGAAGACTTTTCATCCATTCCTTGGTGAGAGTAGTGACACCTTTTATTCCCAATCACCACACAAGATCCTTTCATTAATGAAAAAAATCCTATGTGAGTGTTTGTCTGAGACAATCAGGCCTTGTGTTACAATCCAGAAAATACAACAGATGACATCTGTAATCGTTATTTGTCACTATGATAAAGAAAGTCTGAGAAGCAGCGGGTGGGAAAAGGTCCTGTTGGAAGTAGCTTGAGATTTTGACCCCTTGTGAGGATTGTTGGATGTCTGGAGCTTGGAGATGAAAGCGGAGATTGTGGTGAGGGGAGCCTATAACAGCTCTTGGGCCTTTTTTATGTAAGAGTACTTAAGAGTTGGTGAAAGCTTTCTAGGAACAAAAACTAAAGCACTGCTGGTGACTTCTCGGGAAAGCTTGATCTTGTCCATGCTGTGGTTTTGTGCCCCCCAGGTATCACCCTCGTAGCTGTGGATGAAGCTCACTGCATCTCTGAGTGGGGCCACGACTTCAGGAACTCCTTCAGAAGTTTAGGCTTGTTGAAGAAGACTCTGCCATCGGTGAGGTTTGGATATGCTGGATTTCTGATACAAGAAAAGGGTTTTGGGTGGTAGTTTGGAAATATCAGTCTTTTAATGTTGTGCTGTGGGTGTACTGACCATGCTGGCTTGGCGTTTGAGCAGTTCCTGGCATTGATTTGTCTTATTGCATAAGCTCAGAAATTTAGACCTGAACTTTACGTGCTTTTATTTCAAGTTTCATCTTACGTTGCATAAATTTAGCTAATCGCATCAGAAAATTACTGTGGACTCGTGGAAGATACACACATTCAGAATAAAGCTTCATATTTCGAGGGTTCTGTCCCTGCCTGCTCATTCAGAGCTTTGGTCTAAAATGTTCAAGAAGCTCAATATTAACTATATTTTTCAAGTAACTGAACTTATTCAATGATAAACACATTAAAGTGCATGTTTACATTCTCTATCTGTTGACTCTTGAGGTTTTTGGTTAAAAAAAATCAGTGAGTGGTCATGGATGTTATTCTGCTTCTCATTGCAGGTCCCCATTATTGCTTTAACTGCAACTGCGAGTCCCTCGATTAGAGAGGACATAGTGAAATGTCTGAGCCTCAGGAATCCCCAGGTCACCTGTACCAGTTTTGACAGACCTAACCTGTACTTGGAAGTTGGACAACAAAGTGGAGACATCTGTAGGGATCTGAAGCAGTTCCTAACTAGGAAAGGAAGGTAAGGATTTAAGCCTGGTTTTGATCCCTCAGATGTATTTTTTATGGGTAGGTGGCTTCTTTTGTTCTATATTTTTATATATTGTTGCTATTTTAAGCAGTTCTGTGTATGAGTTTGAAGGCCCCACTATCATCTACTGCCCCACAAGAAAGGCCACTGAGCAGGTGGTGTCTGTACTGAATAAACTCAACGTGGCCTGTGGTACCTACCACGCTGGGATGGGGAACAAACAGAGGAGAGACACTCATCACCAGTTCATGAGGGATGAAATTCAGGTATGTAAGAAACAAAATCCTTTTGGTCCTATTTAGAACTGCAGTTTCTGGTAGATGAAAATTTTGGAATATCAGCATGTGTTATCCATTTCTTCTGTCTGCAGTTCTGGGTGAAGAAATTGCTGGTCTCTGCTGACAGTAATAAGATTCCTGGCTTATCTTTCAAATTTTCTGTAGTAATTCACTTAAAAATTTATGCTATCCAAGGAAAATGGTGGTACCTGGAACAAGATCACAACCTCTGTCAGCTGCTTGTTTCCTAAGCAGCAGAGAGTTATCCTGGGACTTGTTGTGTTCCTTTTCGTGATCTGTTCTGTGGCTTTTGAGCACAGCTTCTTGAAAACACTCCTGCATTTGCCACAGCACATCATGCCTCTCATGTTTGTAATCCTATGGCCAAAATCAGATTTAAGACTATGGCTGCCACACGTCAGTGAGCATCAATCCAGGCAGATTCTTTGTGATCGTTTGAAAGCCTGTGGCTCCTGTTTTGCAGTGTGTCGTGGCCACAGTGGCGTTTGGAATGGGCATCAATAAGGCAGATATCCGGCTGGTGATCCACTACGGCGCCCCAAAGGAAATGGAATCCTATTACCAGGAAATCGGGAGAGCCGGCCGCGATGGGCTTCCTGCTGCTTGCCACGTCCTGTGGGCTGCAGCAGACTTGGCCTGTAATAGGTAAAGCTCTGGAGACAGCCCTTTCCTCCCTCCTCAGGGCCTTTTGGCATGCATCCCTGAAGTTCAGTAGCCTGTGGGGTTGGAAGAACCTCCCTGTCTCCCATTCTCCCCTCTTTAGGATAATATTTAGAAGGATATGGATAAAGTGCTCTCCTGAGCGCGCTCCGTGCTCTGAGGATCAAGGTGGTGGAGAAGCAGGCAGGCAGCTTGGGTCTGGTTTTAGCAGGATATTTTTTCTAGCTCTTCCTGGTGAATTAGAGACGGTTGTGTGGCATATTTCGTTTTTGGTGTGGGACAAGGGAATAGAGCTCAGCATTTAAGGCTCTGCATTTTTTGCCCTTGGCTGACAGACGCCTCCTGAACGAGATCCGCAACGAGAAGTTCCGGCTGTACAAGCTGAAGATGCTGGCCAAGATGGAGAAGTACCTGGGGTCCAGCAGCTGCAGGAGGAAGTGAGTGCTGGCCCCTGTTCAGTGCTTTGTCATTGCAGGCAGCTTGGAGAAGAGCTGCTGTGACTCTGTGACAGCTGGGGGTTGTGGCCAGAAGGCATCTCAGGCTCGCAGTGTGTTCTACAAGCACACAACGTGCTATTTTATGTTAATAAGCAGTATCCAAAGTACAACCTTCTGCACGTTTATACGTATACATCAAGGGTTTCCTTATTTGCTTTTTTTAAAAAAAAGCCTTTTTTTCTTCCGAGGAATCAAGGCTAAATAATTGATTCCCCAGTGAATTAATTAATGATGCTGATTTCAACTCCATTTTCTGCAATAAATTTCATGTGTAAATTCTTGGTCTTATATTGAATCATTTTCATTCCCTTGGGTAGAATCATCCTGTCTCATTTTGAAGACAGGCAACTCCGAAAGGTTTCCTCTGGCATCATGGGCACGGAAGAATGCTGTGATAATTGCAGGTCCAGGTAAGCTTGCTTCCCTGAAGGCTGATCCTAGAGGTTATRTTCTCTCAGACTGACTTACAAGGCAAATTATCTAAAAGAATTGACTTTCATGCATCTGATCTTGCAGCTGTTTATTTTTTGAACAGCTCTCTAACCTTTTTCTAATGAGTTGAGCAAGCCACGATAAGCTCTAAGTTAGGCTGTGGGAAAGCCTGGAAACAGAGCAGGATCACAGTTCCTTAAAAGGGTTTAGAGCAACACTGAAACTGTGAAATACTCTTTTGTTCATCAGTTTAGGCCCTGTTAGGTAATTAATCCCAGAAGACAACACTTGCAAATGGTGTGTGGTACCATGTGTGTAAGGCTAAATTGCCCCAGTGTCCAGGGAGCTGTTCTCCTATTACAGCATGTGCTGACGTGTGCTCTTTTAGCCTTGCTAATGATGGAATAGATGTGCTGAGGAGGAGTCAGGAGGTTGGTAGTCAAAGAGGCACGAGCAGAAACACCTTCCTTGGTTTCTCCTGTAGTTATAAATAAAGCTTTCCCTGAAGTTATAGTAAAGGATTGCTTGCTCTTGCTGGTAGCCTGGTGCTTTCTGATCCGAGGCAGGATGTTAGGCTGTGTTGCTTKTTGAGCAATTCAGCTACTCTCCTGTATGTCAGGATTAGGAAATATTTGCCTGGCCTCTGCTAAAGCTAAGTTAAAAAAAAGAAGAGAATTTAAAAGATCATCATTTCCGTCTTTACGGTCAACTTGCTGTGCCAATAAAGAGCCAGGTAGTGAATTTGTATTGCAGAACTGAAATCCCTTGAAATCGATAATTTTCCTTTTTCTCCCTAGAAGTGATCGGTGCCAGCAATTTTTCAATGGGTTCTTTCAGTCACTAATAAATGCATTAGCAAAGCTTACATAGTCTTTAATGGGGTTGCTCTTTACTCCTGGTCTGGTTTTTTTTTGTTCTTAAAGAAACAGACAAAAACATGTTTGCTATTAGGTGCAATAAACAAATGTGTATGCCTAAACCAGTCCAAATATTTAAATACTGAATTCAGAAGATTGCTGAGAGAATGTTCTGTAACAGCAGGTGTTGTGGAGAACGAATTGCTGGGTTGGGCAGTTGTCTGAGATGTTTGAAGTTACATTCATCTAAATAATTAAATATGTTTAAACGTATAGAACTAGGACTGAAATTAGAAACTAAGTACAAGTCAATCACTTGTGGTTATTTCACTGAATTATTTCATTAATCACTGGGTTGACAGTACTTGGAACAAGGGAGAGGGGACTTGATTTGTATGTGTTAAACTTGGCTTCCTTTGTGCCTTTCAGGGGCTCCTGCCTTACAGTCCCCAGTGACTCTGAAGGTGGTTGGCAGGACTTTGGCAAGCAAGCACACCAGCTGCTGTCTGCAGTGAGTGCCCTGGATGAGAAGTTTGGAACCAGAATGCCAATTCTGCTTCTTCGAGGGTCTGTAAGTGATGGTCCAACTCCTTGTGTGTGTTCTGAGTGGAGGGGCTGTGACAGTGTCCCTCCTGATTGACAGATCAATCAGTGCATGGATATACGCTCATGTAAAYGTGTGTATGCCATTTGTCTTGGAGAGATGGATGTTTGTGTACAGAGGTGGTCGTGACTTTGAACAGATATTTGTAGTGAACTTGCTTCTGGCTTAGTACCCATGTCCTGAAATTTAACAGGACTTGCTAATTTATGTTTGCTTCTGTAGGCTCTTTTTAATAACAACCAGAGTGGGTAACAGATTCTATTTGAACTCAGGCAGTGTTAGGTTGACCTCAAGTGGTTAAATACAAACTGCACTAGGTGACTTGATTTCTTTGCTGGGTGGCTGGGTCATTCCTGTAACCTCCTCATGTGTGAAGGGAGATGTTTTAACAGTTCAGTGATGGAAGCGTAGGTTGGTCTGGGGTTTTCCTGCAAAAGAGAGTCATGATCTTGTCACAGCCTTGGCAGAAAGTGGATTAGCAGTGGAATAGGTTAGAGGAGGCTCCCCACTTAGCGGGGTTTTGGTTTACTGGTTGTATTTGAAGGTTTCTTCCACAAAGACTGGACAAATGTGACAGATTGTTTCAAAAATTTCAGCTCTCTCAGCGCTTGCCAGAGCGGTACCGGAGGCACTCTCTCTTTGGCAGCGGCAAAGAGTGGCCAGAGAACTGGTGGAAACTGCTCTGCCAGCAGCTGATAATGGAAGGGTTCCTCAAAGAAGTCTCAGTGCATAACAACAAGTTTGCAGCCATTTGTGTGCTCACCCAGAAGGTACTTTTGGTTGTGAAATGACCCACTGAGAGCTCTTCCTGAGTAATCCATAGCTAAGCCATGTGCTTCGTTTCTTACAGGGTAGAAATTGGCTGTTGAAAGCTGGATCCACCTCAAATCCAAGTCTTCTGTTACAGTCCAGCGAAGACCTTAATCTGCAGAGACCTTCTACAAGGTAATTGTAGCACAGGTGTTCTCTTGGACACTTAACTAACATCAGACCTGTCTCTCAAACCTGGTTTTGGAGAAAGCAGGGTTGGATAGGAGGAGGCTTTGAGCTCGTCGGTGTTGGGGTTTTTTTTCGTGAAGAATGGTGATTCTAATAATTAATCAGTAACTTGATTTGACAAATATATCACCATACCAACTTGAAATCAGTTTGTTTAGCAAAATGTTATTTTTTTAAGGGCAGTATCACTATACAAATGACGATGTAATTAATTCCATTACTGCAGCAGACCTTCGCCTGTGTTCTCCAGGCAGCGCTCCCCCGGCACAAAAGGAACAACACAGTCACCAGTCAAGCAGGTCTGTACCAGTACAACCCTCTTGCAGTGTGATCCATYCTTGCTCATACTAAAAAAAAACCCCAACAACTTGCAAACATATTACAAATTAATATTTTATTAACAGCAACCTCAGTGAGAAGATGGTAAATCAGCATTTGTCTTGTTCTGGTTTTTTATAGATATCTCTATATGAGATGTTCTCATATGACAGAAAAGGTAAAACTCCTCCAAGAAGCAGTAACATGCTTAACAGGTACAGTATTTCAAATTAAAACAGAATTACCTAATTTTGGCTGTGTTAATGGGGATACTGCTTGTAGGGTGATGCCTAAAATGAGCCTTCTGTGAAATGGCTGTGAAAATGCTTAATGCATTAAAAAAAGACAAGTGCCTAAAACTTGCTGTACACTGCATTATATTTCAAAATATATTGTATTTACAACGTTTAACAGTTAACATAAGGGAGCATGGAGGGCTCTGCCTTTCCACAGGGGTCTGGAGAAGACTGAGACCAAGTCGTGGCTCCCTCAGGTCAAAAGAAATCAAATAACCTCTTGCAAAAAGCAGACCAAGTAATTTGCTTTCCTGGCTCATGTGGTGCTTCAGATTAAATGCACCTTGTATTTCTGAGTGTATTTCTCCTTCAGGCCACCTTTCAGGTGCTGGCAGATGACAGGAAGAGAGGCTGTGTCACTTAGGTGAATAGCTGGCACTGCAGCCATGTGAAGATAAATTATTTTAGGGACAGTTAAAATCCAAATCAAGTTATTTTGCACTGTGCTTAGTCCAGCTTGTCTGCTAACAGATACAGCAGTGTAATCATGGCAGTCCAATTAAGGGTAAATGTCCCTGAGTCCATGAGCCCATGGACTGGGAGCTGTGCTTATTCCACTCACAGCACAGCAGCTGTGTCCCTGTCACTGATGGTTTTCGGGTTATCCGTGCTGTTTGCCGGGATCCGTGTTCTCAGCCACAGGGAAAAATGTAAGGTGAGATGGCATCAGAATCATGTCATGAGTGGACAAGTGATTGTTAGAGCTTGTTTTTGTTCAAGATATGGGAATCCAGCTCTTGAGAGATAGCGGTGGGTTGGGTTGTACTTTTCCCCCCAAACTCCCACAGATGTTACTTCGTCTGCTGGAGCTTTGTACAATAAGAGCCTGTTTGTAAGTTACAGGACCAGAACAGTCTTGTAGCAAGTACCTGAGTAAACTGATTCAATGCAAGGCTTGCTTCACACTTCATTTTTTGTTAGTGTTTCAGGGCGCTCCCCGCTGAAATCTCCTCTGAAGCCCCAAGAACCAGCTGTTTCATCCCGAGAAAAAGAACTAGAGGTAAGCTTTTTTGGGATAAGATATCTCTGAATTGCAGTCAACCTGCAGTTGTCCTGTGTTGGAGCAGCTGGCTTGGACTGCTCTTAAAACTACTGAGTTGTTTTGAATACAAGTCCTAGAATAGGATTTGAATACATTATGATGGATTAATGGGTTGCAGGTTTTTTATGTATTACAGGAAAGATCAGGGAAGTGATAACTTTTCCTCTTGTAATAATTATACCTATGAGTGATGCAGAACTGCTCCATGAGAATTTGGCTCCTTTCTTCTCAGACTGCTCTGTATGGCAAGCTGCTCACTGCTAGACAGAAGGTAGCTAATGAGAAGGAAATTCCTCCAGCTGTCTTGGCAACCAATAAGATCCTGGTGGAGATGGCCCGGATAAGGTAAAGCCAGCATGCAGACATGTTGTACAAACTGGGGACRTTGCAAGCCAAGGCACAAATCCCTTTTCTGCTTCTGTTGGGAGAGGGGGGCAGCTCAGCTGATGAAGCATCTGAAGTGCCCCTCCCCAGCTACCAAAAGGCATTAGGCAACAATATTTTGGGAATGTGTATGTTGTTGCATTCTTCATCCTAAACCAGGCCTACGAGTGTTGAGAACCTGAAGAAAATTGATGGTGTATCTGAAGCCAAGTCCACCATGTTGATGCCTCTCCTGGCTGAAATTAAGGACTTCTGCCAAGTCARTGGTTGGCAGGTATGATGTACTCAAGTGTCTTTTACTTTGCAGGAACCTTAAGGATGGGGTTTGGTCTGCAGCTGTTGGACTCTATGGAGTCTTCTTTCTGCTTCACAAAACAATACTGTGATCTAGGAATGGGAACCAGAAGCATTYGTGGTTTTTTAGTTGTTTTCTAGAAGTTTGTGTTGAGAAACTTTAGCTCAAATGGAGGAGTTCCCACACTAAGGAACAGATTGAATGCCACAGTTTGTTCTGATGGAATAGTTTCACATGGAATGAGGAACACCTAAGATGTCTTGACCTGGACACTTTTTTCTGGCTGGTTTTCTTTTCCAAGTCACTTGGACAATGCCATGCTGGTTTTAATAAGATGGGAATATGTGGGTGTCCATCTGGATTCTCTCCTTGCTTTGTTGGTTTTTTGTTGGGTTTTTTTTTTTTAAGAACATGGAGTTGGGGTCAAAACCAACCTCCAGATGTGAATGATTCTGTTAATGTTACTTCTTCAGTTAATGGGAGGGTGATCCACTGGTTGTCACTGGGATATAATTAATTTCGTTCTGCTTTACCTGACTTAGACCGACACATTCCCCACATCTGAATCTAAGGATCAGAAAGAAGCATCTCCCTGGAAGTGTGCTAGAGCCCTTTCTCCCTCAGAGCAGGTCACATATATCCTGTTCCAAGAAAAAAAACTCTCTCTGGTAAGCTCTTCCCTGTGGAGGCTCTTTGCTGAAAACTGACAGCAGGGATGCTTTGTCTAGAGGAGGGGGATGTGCAAATTGTCTTAAATCCTCTGCACAATGCTGGGGTGGGCTTGCTTGAAAGCTCTGAGGCAGTACCTTTCCTGGGAAATGGCAGATCCTCTGACTTAGCTCTGTGAGTAGTGATGTGGAAAACTGAGGGTGGGATACAGTGAGCTTTTAATTCCACAGTCAGAAACTCAAATTGCTTTGGGTTTTGCTTTGCCCCTCCCAAGAGTATGGGTCAGGTGGTCCCAAAGTTAAAAGCTAAGGACAAATTAACAAGAAACAGTTGTACAGTTATTAATGGGCAACTTGATGCTCTCTATCCGCTAATCCTGATGATAGGCACAGTGGATGTATTCCCTGTGGAGAAATGAGTAGAATCTCACAACCTGCTTTTTTCAAGAGTACAAGATTCCAGTTGGAAATCTCTCCTTGAGAAGTACAAATTTGGGTCGATCAAGTTTGAGATGTTTTTCTTCAAGGCAAATGTTCTGAGAGAAGAATTCATCCAACGTGAAAATGAGGGGGAATTTGTTTTGGTGCTGTTATCCATGTTCTGCAAGGATGTTCTGTCAGGTGCACCACAGCTRTTTAATCTCGACTAAGTTCGAGGAGAGATGTTGCACCCAAGCTGTGCAGTAGTAGTTTTGAGAGAGAAGCACACTTGAAAAGCTGGAAAACAAATGAGGTGACTATTAGGAATGGTGCAGTGTTTTGGGGAGCTTTGTTGCGCTGCTGTGTGCCAGTGTCTCTGGATTGCTTTTTGGGAGCGGGAGGTTGCCAGGTTTTCAGTTGTTCTTCAGACGCTTCTGCCATGGGAATCCCTTCTGCCTTTGCTTCCCCAGAAGGCTATAAGTGAGTGCAGATCCCTGCCCCTGGCCGTGGTTGGCGCTCACGTGTCCCAGGCCGTGAGAGCTGGCTACGTTGTGAGCCTGGAGCGAGCAGGTCTGACTCCTGAAGTTCAACAGGTCATTACGGATGTTATCCGCAATCCTCCCGTTAACTCAGGTGAGCATCGCTGCCCTTACCTGAAGCTCCTCATGGCAGGCAGGACCCAGCAGTCCTGGAAGGTTGTGGCAATGCCAGGGGCACCGCTTTCCTTTCAAGGTTCGGTTGTAAAATAAGTCTGTCGTGCTCCGTGAAAGTKGGGCAGCCCTTTACAAATCTTTTGACTCGATTGTATGGAAAAGATTGAGACATCCCTCTTAAATCTGTATTTACTCAAATGTTTTTTAAAAAAAATCAACCTGACGAAGTATTTCTGTAAGAACTGGCATCCTCAGAAAACACACTGGGAATTTATCACATGATCTTATGAGWCAAACCCATATATTTTTATTTCCTTATCTTTTCTATGCCTTCATCCATCCAGTGCTTTAGTGAGGGACAACCAATGTGTTTTACAACATAAAACTGAATAAGGGGCAAGAAGCTTAAGCAACTAATAYTGTGTTTATATTTTTTTCCAAGACACTACCAAAATTCAAGAAATTAGAAAACTTATTCCTGCAAATATTGAGCTGTATCTCATCAAGATGATGATTGCACTATTGGAGAAAGAGGATAGAAAAAAGTCTCAGGATGGCTTAGGCATCAAAAGAAGGTTGGTGTGGCCTGAAGGGCAGCAGAAAAAAACAGGAGCAGATCAGGCAARCAGGGAAGGTGCCTTGTGGAATAAAACACAGGTTTGTAAAAGCAGGTATAAAACGGTTCTGTGAAATAATGTTTTCTTTGTAGGAGCAGACTAACAACCCTTTTACGCTGTTGCTGTTTCCAGCAGTCCTTAGCRTCTCATCTTCCCAATCCATCCCTCCATTAGTTTTGAGTAGAACTGCCTCCTCTTCTTCAGAGCAATGCTTAGAGCAGAAACTGAAGATTTTTTGGATAAGTATTGGTCTAGGAAGAGGTCAGACCTGTGCAGCTTAGCTGTGATTTGTCACACACATTACAAGTTCTTCCCAGTATGAAAACTTGGATAAGCTAGATCCTTCAGAGCAACCAAATCCAGGTTGTGGCCTTGCTTTGCTGCTGTGCATTGGTACCTAATAACCAACCTGATGTGGGAAAAGAGATTCTCCTACTATGCAGGAAGCAGGAAGGCTGAGAGGATRAAAAAGCCGGAGGCAATGCCAGCCAGGAATGTGTCAGTCTTTGGGTTCCTGTTGCTTGAAAGTGCTGGGCATAGCCTGATAAGAAGTGTCTCCTTGGGGGCAAATCTTGGGAAATAAGGAGCTCTGTTGCTGTTTGAGAAAGTGCGGGATAGTCTGAGTGCTCTGCTGGCCTTTGTGTCCCAGTTCAGCACCTTGTACAAAGGGCACCCTGCACTGAGTGGCTCCTGGTGGGAATGGTGAAAAGGAATACCAAATTCCAAATCCTGCTGCCTGTGGTGGAATTTCATGTCTGTTCCTTACAGGTTTTTGGGCTGATTTCTTAAATGCTGGCTCAATTTTTCAAGCACTGCCACTTTGCCAAATTGATTTTCTTGCGTCCCTGAGTGCCGTTTTGTTTCTACAATGTCTGTGTCAGAGCCTTCTTTTCCCTGCAGTTGACCTCCTGACGGTCCAATTGCCTGAACTCTGATCACACTTCTTCCTGCTGCTGTTAGCTCCTGGAGCTAATAATGGGAATGASATGCTATAAGTAATCAAATTAATATTATCTAAAGGAGTAGACTGCAAATCCAAAAGCTAATCCAAACAGTCTTTATTTACTTCTCCTTCAGAAAATATCCTGGTTCTAATAATTCTCTGTAGCAAGCAGCTTTTAAATCTGTTAATGGATGTTCTTGGATTTGAACAGCCTGACATTACTGCTGCTTTTACAGGGTAATTGGATCAATCCAGCATCCAAGGAAGGAGCAGAGAAAACCCATCTGCATGTGGTGCCTTTGGCTTCGGTAAACAGATGCTCTTACTTTAATAAAGCATGTGGTAAACTTGCCATTAGTAGTGAGGATTTTGGTAACACAGGGATGTGCAGCTGATCCAAAAATCTCAGCGTGACTTGCCACCTATGTCCAGCAGGATATTATAAAAAAAATCAGTTAACATCTCTGTGCCACTGTGCGGTTCTTAGCTGACACTTTTGCCGTGAAAACACATTTGAAAACGTAACACCTGTGAGTCAGCAGCAAATATTTCAAGTTCTCAGAGCCATAGGGATGAAGGAAGTGTTTTTCCCCACTTAAAAAAAAAAATGCCCAAGTACAAGTTCAGTTGCTGTGTGTTTGAAATGCATGAACTTCACTTGCTCAGATTTTATTGTGGTGAAATGAATAAGAAATAGTCAGTGACCTCGGTAAGCAGAGGTGTTGGAGCTTTGTTGATGATGGACTGTGACYCAAGTAACATCCTCTTCCTTTCTGTCCCAGGGGAAGGCTGCAGGGAGCATGGATGCCAGCCAGGCAGGGAGCAGAGGGGCAGCAGGCCCCTTGAAGCCCATTATTCCAGCCTCCTCCAACCAGCCTGCCCTTAATCCCGAGGAGGAGGAGCTGTTTGCTGACTCTCAGCCCAAGGTGAGACTGTGAGAGCACAGCCTGGACCCTGGTGATTTGGGTGTGGATCTTCAACAAACCGAATTCCCAGCTTCTGTCTGGGTTCCTAAAACCTGACTGTGCCTAAAACCTTGGCCTGGCTTGCCAGCCCCCTTTTCACATTGATAGCCTTGATGCAGTGATGCCGTGTTGCTTTAATTGCCCGAATATCCCACTTGGACAGCAACAGCCTGCCACAGGAGACTTTTCCCCCAGTACATCTTGTCAGCTATCTCGTGGCAGATGCTTCCAACATTTTAAGAGGACATTTGGTTCCTTTTTTCACTTTTAGATACAGGGCTCTGTGAGACTATCCTGATGACAKTAACGATTTTTGCACTGGTATCTATAGAAACACAAGTTGTATGAGCAGATATTATTGTTTCTATTAAAAAGGGAGCTCATGTATCTGACTAGCACCACTTGCTGTACCCCTTGCTTCAGTTTGAAGCTGGATATTGCTGTGAGTGCAAATATTTCTCAGCCCTGGTTCGCAGAGTTTAATTCTTAGTCCCTTAGTCACTCGAATAAGGTGTTGGATTTAAGTGAGGCATAAGCCTTCCATGAACAATTTGGATGGTTCATGTCTCCAGCTGAGCACTGTTCCTGCAGTGATTTCTGTATAGGGATTACTATCATTATTTCATATGTGAATGAGCCAGGCTGTGAATGTGCCTTTCCTTCCATGTCTGTGCATCTATTTCCTTCYAGAACTCTCATCCCCCTGCTAAGAGGCGGGTGCCAGAATGGTTTGGAACCTCAGCCGCCAYAGGTGAACCTGTAACCCAGACCAAGAAATGCAAAACAGACACCAGAAAAGGGATTTTCAGTTGAATGTGGAAATCAAGATTATTTTCTTTTTAAATCTTCCTTCCCAGCACCAGGAGCATCATCTGCACAGACTGCTGTCTCAGGGGGGCTTTAACTGGCCCTGATTTACTCTGCATTCCTGCTGCTGCCTCTTCTCTTCCTCAAGCAGCACTTTTAGAACTCTTTCACTGTGTGAAATCGGATATTAATAAAAAGAATTAAGTAAACAACGCCTGTGTGTGTGTGTGGGGGTGTGTGTGTGGAAGGCGGGGGCTGAGGGCGGGCAGGCCGAGGAGCGTTGCCATGGCGCCGGCCGGGCCGTTTCCGGGGCGGGGCCCGCGGGGGCTGCCGGGAGCGGCATGGCTCGCTAGGCGGCGGCGGCGCGCGGGTGAGCGGGCGCGCGCGGGGGGCGCCGTGAGGGGACGGGGGCAGGGACAGGGAGCGGGACCGGGATAGGAGCGGAGCGGCAGAGCTGGGAGCCGCTTCCCCACCCCGTGCGCGGGTATCGGGGCGGCGAGGCACCGGCAGCCTCCGGCCGGTGGTTTCCGGTCGCCCGCCCGCCGCGCWGCCACTTTGTTCCCTCCTGCCGGTGGCCGTGAGGTCCCTCGTTGACCTGGTACTCGGCTTTCCACCCTGGTGTGACCGTGAGGGCTGGATCGGCATACCCATTCTCCACCTTTACGCTCCTTAGGGTCCCGGTGGTGCACTGACACTTTTACCGTGTTGTTTAAGTCCGTATTCGGGAGAAGGAGGAACGAACAAGAAATAAATTGCTCCCCAAGGCTGTGGTCACAGCACCAATCCTGACACACCTCACGGAGAGTTTGGATAACAYTCCCAGACACACAGTGGGATTCTTGGGGTGTCCTGTGTAGGGTTAAGAGTTGGACTTGATGGTCGCTGTGGGTCCCATCCGACTTCGCATGTTCTGTGATAAACGGATATCTCCACTCTTAAATACCTTGTTGACACAGACTTACTTCTTGCCCTTTTCCACCGTGGCAGCATCATGGATCCCAGCTTGCTGAGGGAGCGGGAGCTGTTCAAGAAGCGAGCCCTCTCCACGCCGGCCGTAGAGAAACGCCCGGCACTCTCCTCGGACTCCTCTGCCTCCAAGAAGAAGAAGGCTAAGGTAGAGCAAGGGGGATCCTCCAGCTCAAAACAAAACACAGGTAGGTGGAAGTCTCCTGTCTGGCAGCTGCTTGGTGTTTCCCACTGCTTGCCTCTAAGCTATGGTTTATTAATGTGAATAACGCTATATCTGTGAGATTTGCTGGTGGCTGTTGTCATTCTTCCTCYTAAATTATCACTTTTTGTTAAGAGATTCACTTGCACAGTGTGAAAAAACATTCCCTGTCGGGCAGATGTGTTAAGCCTCATTCCTGTGACTTCTTTGCTTTGGCTCTSTTGGAGGAATCGCTACTGCCAAAGTAATTCACGTGAAGCTGGGCTTTGGTTTGTGGATTTCAGTGCTTGCTGGACAAGCAGTAGCAGTGGTTTCATTCAYTTTCTCTGTGTTCGCCGTGCTGGATAGGGCCTGGAGCAACCTGGTCTAATGGAAGGTGTCCCTGTGGCAGAGGTTTGGAACTAGATGATCTTTAGGGTCCCTTCCTGCCCAAACCGTTCCATGATTCTATGATTATTTCTGGTAAGAGAGCACCTGAAATGTTTAGATAACTGTAAGTTAAAGGGTATCCATACACAAGATGGATTTTGCAAGGTACATCTTGTCTGGCTTGCGTGTTGTAATCAGCAGTTGTCGTTGTTTTACCTGGGAGATGAGCTTTGGCCACGAGCACCAGGGCTTCCAGAGGCTTCTGCCTGTTTTACTCAGGATTTGTGTCCTTTCCCTGGGATGGTGGCACTGATGATGTGTCTCTCAGCGTCAAATAAACAGTTAATAAAGCAGCACCAAAATAGTGAGAGTCTATGGAAAGTGCAGCACTGGGGAGGGGATTTGCTCTGAAAGCAGTGGCAGTTCTTGAGTGCACTTTAAAGGTCAGATCAAATGCCAGGAGTTACTAAACCACAAAACACCCTGTTGTGCAAACTCAGTCCGTGCTTGTATTTTGAGTAATACCACACTTGGCTCTCTCCTAAACTCCAAAAGAAACAATAGAGCTAAAAACAACAGGGAAAAATGTCAAGGACTTCATGGGGTGAGTGAAGCATCTTTTGTCCCAGRGGAAGAGTAGAGAATTGGGGTATGTGTCTGCAGCCTCTCAGGCACCAAATAAAGTATCAGCCAGACATTCTAAAATAAATTGAGGGAGGCCAGGTTTCCATCCATCACTTTGCCACACTCTCCAAATAAAATAAAATAAAATTCTATGTGGAATATCCTAAGCTGCATCTCTGGCGTGAGCAGGSTTTGCTGGGAAGAAGGGATGGGGAATCAGGGAGAGGGCAGAGGATACAAATGTGAGTCTGATCTGGAGGATCTGAGCAGCTAAAGAAGGTTTCGTTTTGTTTCTGTGGTTTTGGTGGACTTAGAGTTTCTCTAAGTGCTTTTGTGGCTGTCAGACAATTCGCTTACACAAAGAGGGTCCTCAGTGGCTCTGAGGAAATAGAAATACACTTGGTCTTTTATGCTGCTGGCTGTGTTCCAGACAGTAGCAGAAATGTTTCAAGGTTTCTATGACATTTTTATGCTGCAGAGTCAAAATCCGTTGCCGCAAACCCCGCTTTTTATTTGAATTGCCAGATTGGCAGGTGCCTGTCAGGATGTGTGGGTGTCAGGGATGGGTCTGGGGAGGTGGAGTAAGAACCTGGTGATGAAGAATCCCTGTCCCACTGCCCCAAAGGAACAAAAACTAAGATGGTCAGTCCTAGTTCTGCTGTGCGGTGACCACAGAGGTGATAAATAGTGTCACAGCGTTTGTGTGTTGGCACGCATAGTCCCTGGGTGTGTAGCGCCCACAGGTCCTCCCTCGCTCTGTGGTTCTGTGACTCAGAGAACCTGCCCTTGTCACTTTTTGGGGCAGGAGGGGTTTGGAGATCATGCTAATCTTCAAATGACTCCGTAGCTAAATCTGGCCTCTGTGTGAAGACTGACTCTAAGCTTCCCACTGTTCCTGCAGTGATTTCTGTATAGGGATTACTATCATTATTTCAACAAGTTACTTGAAAAAATTCAAAACTGCCTTATTTACTCAATTCGGAATAGTAACTGGAAAACAAATGAATAGATCAAATCTGTTTGTTTCATTTTATTAATGAATAGTAAGTTGTTGCTATGGTCTTAGCCTTTGTCTTAAGACCTTTGTCTCAGTGGTCTCCACCAACAGTAGTCGAGAGCTGAAATCTTCAGGGGCTGTTTCATGGGAAAGGATCGTCCTGAGTCTGGTGCTGTGCAAGGCGGCACTTTTGTCTTCTGTTCCTTGGGTAGGCACCCATTCCCCTTTATAGACCTGTGAAATCAATAGGTGGGATGAGTCCCCAGATTTGTCATTCCATGTGCTTCTCAGGGAGGCAGAAGAATGCATCACCAGCACAGCACACACTGCCTTCTTGTGTGCAGCCACGATGGGCATTTTGTGGGAATGCTGCAAGTGTCCAGAGCATTTGCTTTAGGAGACAATTAATTCAGTGCATCCCAGTGGCTACTCTGGCCTGTCTTGAGCAGGACACTGGTCTTTCCAGGCTGATGCTGTCACATAGAGCAGAAGGTAATGAGTCATCATTATCACCACTGACATTATCTTCATCCTGGGTCTTTTTGTGAATCCTAAATTATTTTGGGTTGGGGCATCAGCTTCCATTAATTGTGCTTATAGTTTGCTTTTGAGCTCGTAGCATTCTCTGCACRGGGGACTGGTCCTGGCTGAACTTCAGTGTATCTGGGATGAATGGTTTTGTGGTTTTGTGACTGCAGAAGGGAGTTTGCTTCTCCAGGTGAATCACTGGACCAGCTGTGCTAGTTCAGAGTGCCCTGACTGTCTTGTGACTCCATCTCACCAACCAGGAGCAGCACAGGTCAATTAGCAAGCCTTCCACCGTGTCCAGGTCTTCTGGAGCTTGGTCATCCCAACCTGAGAGAGGGATTTGATGTAATACAAAAAAGAGATAACTATAGGTACTGGCCGTAGCACAGAGGTATTTCAGACTTGGATGGACTGTGAGGTCACTTGTGGTTTTGGCCATTTGGGTGGGTTTTGTTTCCCTCATGACAGGAATATTATTTGGGGTTTATACTGTCAAATAACTGTCCCATGCGTAGCTTTGCTCTAGAACTGCAGATGGGCTGGGTGTCACCCCTGTCTTCTGTGTGGGAGGTCTGCGGGAGGTTGGCGAGAACTCCATCAGTTCCAGTTTGGCTTTCAAAGTTTGGGATAGGAGTGATAGATCCAGCATGTGCAACTCCCTGTAGTGGTGTGGTTGCTACAGAGGCAGCAGCCTTGGGGAAGAGAAGTGTCCCTATTTCTTCTTGGCAGGAAAGGGTCAGATATTCTGAGGGTAGTGGGTTACTCAGGTCTCGACACCCAGAAGTCGTTGTCCAGGCTAAATATGAAATAAGGGGAGAACAGTTCTCTGGAACTGGAGAAGGGCAGGGAGAAAGGGTCAAGCTACCACAGGAGGTTGGAAAAGACCATGATAGGGATACATTTCATGTTGGCTTAGTTTTTCCTCCCACCACCCTCTCTTCTGAAAGCGAGAAACCCATAATAAATAGTGCTGCCAAAGGCAGGAATCCACCCAATCCTCTCCTGCCTGAGGGGTCTCTTGCCATTCAGCCTTCCTTTCTCTCCCATCTCTTTTCTTACCCTTTGTCTGTCTGTCCTGTCCCTAGGGGGTTCACTCGGTGGGACAGCACTGCTGTGTCTTTACACTCAATGTGATCAGATTGTTGAGCATTTTTATCAACGTTTTCTTCAGTTAAGCAACACAGTTTTATGCATGTTAGGCAACATTTGTTCTGTCAGGTAGGCAAAATTCTATGCTAGTCACTCAATATAAACAGCAAAAGTTCGTTTAAAAACAAAAATCTATTTTTCCCCCATAACATTGCAACAGATTGTCCTTCTGCTTAGCACTTGGAAAGCCTTTGCCAGTTATTCCAGTTCACATCCAGAGATAACATTGCAACTGTTGATATTTAAGTCTGAAAGAAAGAAGCATGTGGCTTGCTCATTTGTAAGGTACGAGAGGCTTCATTCGAGGTGTCAAACCAAGTTCTCCAAGTGCAGGTGCTCAGTCCTTCCTACACCACCTCTGTTTCGCGCTTCCTGAAGCTGTTCATCATTGCTCTGACAGGATTGGGCTCGTTCTCTAAGTCTTTCACGGTTTTGTTTTTCACGCAGCAGCAACAGTCCAGCAGTTCATAGAGGAAAGCCAACACCACCAGAGAAACTACAGTGAAGATAAATATGATCAGGATAACAAAGCAGGCAGTGTTCCAGTTGTCATGGAAAGGGTAAATTTTTTGCACTTGGAAGCCCAGATACTGGGAAATGGATGTCGTCTCATTCCAGTGAGTGCTGTTGAGAGTTGCCATTCTTGAAGAGTTGTCTTAGCGTGCTCACTGTCACGGATTTGGGGGCTGAAACACAAAAACAAAGCTGTTGAGAACTCTATGATCAAGGACATGCCATGATTTTTATCACAAATYGTTACTACTTAAGCTCAGACGAAATGCTCGAACCTTCTACAAACACGAATTCTTGCACACTCGTACTTGCTCACAAAAGTATCAAACTCCAAATGCACAAGTTTGTGATAGGACTGGAATGTTTATTTCAACAATGTCTGGTCCGTGCAGGTGTCACGTGGTGTAAGTTATTCAGGAATGAGAGAGCTTTCCTTCTTTATTTCAATTTTATGCACAGACAGAAAGGTTGCAAAGACAATTTTCAAGGTGTACAGTGRTTTCAACCACCTTCCATCGTCAAGTCTTGAGGCCGGCACTTGCATGGTGTGAAAGGCCGCATTATTTTGGAATTGCCTGTTARTACAAACTTGCTCACCCTGCAAAACTCTTTTTTAATCTACTCTTCATGGGGGACAGATTTCCTGATCTGTTCATTCCTCTGCTCTTCCACTGCTGAGCAGTTTGTGCTGGAGAAACCCTCCTGCTTAACTCAGCTACCTGGATGGCACTGGGAGCGTTTGGAAATCTTATTTGTGCTGTGGTTGTGGGGGTGGATAACAAGGAAAACCCAACCCTTTCYAAGGAGTTCTCATTTCTTATTTTCGACTCTGCCTAACTGCTGGGAAGGGAATGTCGCCCTGGCCCCAGTGCTGTCTGTTTGCACCCAGCAGTGGAAGAGGCTGCTCGGTGGTGTGGGGGAGATGAAGCAACAAGTTGGCTTCAGCAATTCTGCCTTTGCTGTATAGTCTAATGTAATAAAAATTGTCCAAGGAGCCACAGTAACTCCTGGTTATCTATTGTGGCTCTAGGACGTGGTAATAACCTTTGAATCCCGCAGGCAATTTAAAACTGGGTGTGGGAGGAGGAGGTCAAGTCGGATCTCTGTATTTCCTTGAGGAAATTGCAAGGACTTTTTAGGTGGAACATGGTGGTGATGGTGTCTACTAAAGCAGCTGACTTAAGGGAGTCTGAGCACCTGTCCTTGTTTCTGTAAAGAAAAGGATATAGTGAAACCCAGGGTGATGCAGCCAAACCAGCTTGTGATCTATATCTTATTTTTATTGTTCAAATATTATACATTTAGTTCTTTATCCTTCTGTCGTTAATGGATTTARATTGAAACGGAACCGCTTTGTTGTTGGGAAGGTACCTGGCATTAGAATTCTACAGACATTTACTGGAGCAGTTGCAGTAACTTACTGTTTCCTCTTAAATCTGTAACCAAATACACAAATTAGTAATTGAATATACCAAGTACGACTGAGATGGATAGGATTAATTAAACTGTTGGTGGTTTTTTTTTCTTGAACAAAAGTTTACAGAGCAAATCCAAGCTAAAAATACTCCTGGCTCGAGTCAGGTCCTGGCTTTGAGAGCATGGCTTGATTTGGTCACAGTCTCAGAAGGAAACTCAGCCAATCTGTTATGGGGCTAAAAGTCATGAAGGTTTTTGAAGAGGTGGCTTGAAGATTTATTTTAAAATCCATGAGAGAAAGAGAGAGGGTGGAGCTGAATAAAAGGATTTGGAGTCCCCTTTGAGGAGTAATTAAAATAAGCAGACTTTAATTGTGTATTTGAAATGGCAAGAGGATATTCTTGGGAAAGAAAGGAGTTTTGTTTTGAACTTTGTAAACAGATTTCTAAGACTCAGGGTTTTGTTGGAATCTTTTACACGTAAGTTTGCTCGCTCTGTAAACACCAGGCACAAAAATAGACTGTTTCTGTGATGCAAAATTTAGTAATTTTAGGGATTTTTGTAATTTATATTGCTCAAAGTGATCTGGGGCCACTGGAGGGACCGGTCATGTCTACATTGCATAGCCGGGACCCTTTGCCAGCACAGCTCTCTGCCAAGGCAGGAGCTGTGTTCCCGAGACGAGAGGAGTGTCTTGGGCACAGCATGGCGTGGCCAGGCAGGAGCTGTGCAGGCAGCACAGTGCAGTGCAGCAGCCAGCCCCTTCCCACTCCACAGCATCTGTTAGGGCAGACGGCCCCTTCCCACTCCACAGCCAGCCCCTTCCCTCTCCACAACCAGCCCCTTTCCACTCCACAGTGTCTGTTAGGGCAGCCAGCCCCTTCCCACTCCACAGCCAGCCCTGTCCCACTCCACAGCCACCATGAGGGCAGTGGTTTGCACAGCGGAGCGATGTTTGTCTTTATGCCAGGAGCTGGAATTTAATGCCGTGCTGGAGGTGGTTAATGCCCCTTGAGGATGATGATGATCTCTTTAGATCTGAACGAGGTGAGGCAGATAAAGATCAGCTACTCTTTGCTGTAATTATTAAAATACAAGGCAGAAGTAGCCATTACCGAGTGTTCAGAATTAAAACAGCACTAATGAGGTTAGTGTCCTTGAAAGCTGTCAAAAATGGGCTGGTTTCCTGCAGTTTTACTTATTTTGTAGTGGCACAATTCGAATTCGTATCATCAGCCAGCGATTGAAATCAAGTCAGCGATTGTATGTATCCAAAATGCAGTGGGTTAAATATTTAATGAACTGTTTCCTCTAATATCTGCACTAGGTTTTAATTTAAAAGCATTATCATCCTTAGGCACTGCAGAGGAGCAGCTTGATTTGAGATCATATTCGAGGAGTAGAGGGAAATGACTGGCAAAAAATCTTTTTAATGCAGCACTGAGGAAGTCCTGTTTAAGAAACCACTGAGCAGACATCTCGGGGTAGAAGCATTTACAAATCTCAGGTGCCTTCTAACCTGTCTGTTTGCATTGTATCGATGGCTGCTCCAGTGTTTCCAAAGATAACAGTACGCAACGGGATTTTCTCYCTACCCCAGTGTACCACATTTCTAGAACAGGTCCCTCTTCCACACACACAGACCTCTTTTAGGCAGCGTAATTTATGGAATACCCCCGGGAGATAACATTTCTCACATTTCAGCTGGAGCTGTCTTTGTTTTAAGGAAAACCCTTTCACTGTCATCCCTGTGAAAACATACAGAATCAATCACGAGGAATGTGAGGCTGCAGGAAACCAGCCACCTCCCCTGTAAGGATGAAATCCATTTTGTTTACTGAATCTTGGCTTGTTGAGTTTGCTTTGCTGTAAGATGGAGTGGTCATCAATTTTCCATTAGTGCACAGATGGTGTAAGTGCTTGTCTGATCGTGCAAGGCAAGCTCCTCCGCGTTCAGCGGGATCAACCCTGCTCAGCCTGGGGAAAAATCATCCTGATTCCAAGCAGCTTTTACAGGTTCACAGCTTACAGGCATATTTTCTTTCAGTAATAAAGACAAACCTCAGAGAATGTTATAAAATGATACACACCTACCTCTTGTGTGAAAGGATGCTGAGAGAGCGCCGTTCTGGTCCCTTTTTTTAGTGCAGCCTATGGCACAGCTAAGATGGAGCTTTGCTTCCATTGGCCAGAGCACGATGCTGCTGACAACTTCCTTTGTGCTCATTTGCATCGAGCCCCCAACCCCAGGAGTAAATCATTCATAAATATGACTCTTACTGTCTGGAATAAGAAGCAGAACCCTCCCAGGTCTTGGTTTTTGGGATGCGATGAGCTCGTTAGCAGAGGAGCGCGCTGGGAGTGCACGTTGGCCACGACCCCGCTCTGCTTTGTGCTGGAATCAGCCATCAGACCATGACGTTTGAAGTGTTAATATCTGCAGATTTCCAGCCTCACCATGTGGTTAGATTCCCTTGTCATGAACTGTAGCAGGCTGTAGCTGGGCAGATTAAACAAGATAATCTTCCTGATT
This sequence comes from Amblyornis subalaris, assembly GCA_018881555.1. Taxonomy (NCBI): domain Eukaryota; kingdom Metazoa; phylum Chordata; class Aves; order Passeriformes; family Ptilonorhynchidae; genus Amblyornis; species Amblyornis subalaris. The sequence continues at coordinate 1,809,002 of JACAXG010000118.1, read as the reverse complement.
CAATTGACAGAACAAATACGCCATAAGTYGTCTTAACTGTTTGTTGTACCTCTGAATTTATTTTGGTCCCTTCAGACCTCTTGTTACATCTATAATTTTTCTATATATTTATAAAGTGTCCTGCACATTAATTTTTAATGTCAAAAGGGAACCCTGTAGGGGAAACTCCCTACRGGCTGTATTTGCAGGGGGAGCTGTCTTTTGGTTTCTTCCTTTTACAGTTCTAATCTAGTAAGAAGAATAAAATTTTCTTCTGTAGCTGGAGTTACACTGATTCTTCTTTGTTAATTTTAGAATTGTTGTGCTGTATAAAGCCTCTAAGACGATGTCATGTAACAGTTTCATGATGATGTTCTTTTCTCTCCCTTCACCAATTTTTCCACAGAAATAGTAGAAGCTCGGTATCTCTGAGGTACCTGTTGTCCTGTCAAATGCTTAGAAATCACCAGTGGATTAAATAATCCCTATGGTGACCAAGAGATGATGTTCTTTTTGTGGAGTAGCTGAAATTCAAAAAAACTGTTGCCATGAGTTTTGAGCAACGTTCTGCTGGTAATGAGCCTGTGGCTTGTGATAGTGATTTGTGGATATTTGTGTTCAATGTACTGCGCTAAGTGCTGAAATTAATGAAGTGGTCATTAACAACTTTGCAAGAATTTTTGAAACAACATGATACCAAAATTCATGGTAAAGACAACCAGATTTGACAGCAGAGGGGATTCTGAGTTGTTCTGGTGGTGAAACACACCAAGTTGAATTGTTTTGAATTTATATGGGTCTGTTTAATAAATTGTCTCCTAGAGCTACTTTAAACAATCAATTGAAAAAAAAATCACAGCCTTCCTTTACCTGCTGTGTAACCATTGGGTGCCTTTTGGGAAGAAGGAAAGTTTCTGCCCCCATCTCAGCAGCACAGAGGTATCGATGGACCAAATGCAGTGCATTATTTCAGCGTGGATTAATGTGGTGTAAATGATTATGGGATGTTAAGCCACCGAATTAAACACGTTCTCTTACGGCAGTAACAGTGCAGCCGCTCGCTGCTTCCTTAAAGGTTGAGTCCCAGTAACTTTTCATTCGTGGAGCTCTGCTCAGCTGTGTTCCAGAGCTGTGTCCACTGGCTCTGTGGGTCTGGATCAAGACATGTGCTGGGACAGGGTCCTGGGAGTGGCTTCTCCTACCGCTCCTGTTTCTGTCCATAGTTGTCATTCCAATAGCTGCTGGAAGTAGAGTGAGAAAGTGATGGAGCTCAGAGCCAACAGGGAGGTATCGAAGTGTCCTTTAATTGTTTGTTTTCTCCCTTCATAGATCACAGCAATGGATCATTTAACTTGAAAGCCCTTTCTGGAGGCTCTGGCTACAAGTTTGGAGTCCTTGCTAAAATAGTGAATTACATGAAGGTATGGTGTTTTGGTGGAAAATAATATTGGTTTTAAGTACTTTAATTTTTATTTATTGTCTTGTGATAGCTGAAAGATGCTGAATATTTCAAACTCTAATTTTTTTTTACTGAAAGAATGAGAATTTTGAGAAACTGCTTGTTAAATTCAAAGTGCTGTCAGTAAATGAAATTGTCAGCATATTATTCCATTACTGCAATCCTAATTATCCCAGGTCACTTTCCAACCAAGATAATGGGTTTTATTTGCAGGAAATTCAAGATGCTGTCAGGTTTTGGGATTCATGAGCTATTGATCAAAATCATGTGTAATTTGGTGCCAGTCTTAGTTACTTTTTAATAATTGAGTTGCAGAATAAAGTGAATACAGAACTGTAATAGATCCTGTTTGTTTTCCCAGACTCGGCACCAGCGTGGTGATACACATCCATTAACCCTGGAAGAGATACTAGATGAAACACAGCATTTAGATATTGGACTCAAACAGAAACAATGGTTAATGAGTGAGGTAAACTAAACATATGTTCAGATTTTCATTAAACAATTATGATAAACCTGAATTATACACATTTATTTAATTACAGGCTCTGTAAATATGTAATCTCTCCTTCAAGAAACCGCACTGATTCATGTTTGTCTGTCTTGTACCTCTCTGCATAGCAAAACTGGGATGGTTTTAACTAATGCAGACTGTAGCATTCCTTTGCTGCCAGCACTAATGTTCTGGGAAACAGAAACTTCCACTCTGGCAGTCTTGGTTGTGAGGGAAACTTGACTTTGCTGAAGTCTTCCCAAAGCTTTCTTCCATAATGAACCAGATTATCCAAATGGAATGGAAGAGCTCCTCCCAAGAAGCATGTATGAAATTATTGCTGAACTTTGGCCAGATGAGAAAAGGTGAACAAATACCCTGCAGCACCAAAGTTCGGTCCCTTTTCTGTTACATGTGCCCTGTGTTGTGCTGAATTATGCTTAGGTTGGTGGATCTAGGATCCAAGGATTTAAACTCAAACCTCTAGCCTGGCAGCTGTAATGTGTGGCTCATGTGCTCAAAAGCACACCAGAAAAAAAGTAATAAATGTGTGCACTTTTTCAGGGTTTGAAATTTATGTCCCTATTACAGGCTCTAGTCAACAATCCGAAAATAGAAGTTGTGGATGGGAAGTATGCTTTCAAACCCAAGTACAACTTGAAAGACAAAAAGGCTCTGCTCAGGCTTTTGGACAAGCATGACCAGCGAGGGCTGGGAGGAATCCTTTTGGAAGACATCGAGGAAGGGCTGCCCAATGCACAGAAAGCTATAAAGGTGAGGGGCACATGTCTGCAGTTTGGCAAGTTGACTTCTCAGAGAGGAGAGAGGCTAAGAGAGTGTTTTCTCATGAGTTGTTTCTGTTCTTCTGATAACTTGGAGGCTATTTCAGCAGATCTAATATTGTGGCTCTTTGTGTATTTCATCCTTTACCTTCAAATTTGGCCTGATGTCTCAGCATAGCTGTCAGAGCTCTTTCTCACAAAACACTCCTGATCTCCCACATTCCAACTGTAGGCATTTAGTTCTGCTTTCACACTTTGATCTCAGTCCTCTGTGTCTCATCTTTGATTTGACTTTTTGTGTTTCATCACCAGTTACTTCACAGCTTCTCCAGTTTGTTGTGCATGTAGCACAAGGTCTGGGCCTGTTCGAGCTGAAGACCCTGTGCTTGGAAATGAAGTGATTGTGAGTTTTTCTTTTGCGTTTGTTTTTGAGGCTTTAGGGGACCAGATCATCTTTGTTAATCGCCCGGATAAGAAGAAAATTCTTTTCTATAATGACAAGAGCTGCCACTTTGCTGTGGATGAAGGTAGGTGTTGGTTTATGCAGGTTTCCATGTCAGTTGATTTGAATTTGTCTTAAGCACCTCTATGTATAAGCAGTCCTCAGGTATAGCAGTCTTTTAAGGTGTTAATGAAATATTAGGTGTGTCCAGATGTGAGGAGAATGTTTATATTGACGTGAGGCTAACGAGACCAGCGAGTCCAGCAGTAATATCCTCTGCTTTATGATGGATACATTGGAACATGGCACCGTGAATCCAACAGTTGTCTTCAAGTGTGGCAGTACGGAAGAGACTAAAAACCACCTCACTGTGACTAAAATGGCATCCAACATTGTGCTGCAAAAAAACCCAGAAGAATGGCTTATGGGTGCAGGTTTTTTGTTGTTTTTTTTTTCCAGTTTACTTGCCATGTGCCTTTTATTGGTGAATGAGGCGAGAAGCCACAAATGAAACAGGAGGAAGGACAGAGGGATGAGATGTTAGCAAAATTCCTGAGAAGAGGGTGGTTACAACTGGGAGGAGAGCACAGATGTGRGGTAGTGCTGCTGCCTAGGGCTGGAGTGGATTTGGGACTTCACAATGGGTTTTTTGTGTCACAAATAGTGGTAAAATCCTCCTCTGGTGCAATTTGAGGCAATTGTTTATGCAGAGAAATTAATTACAGAAATCAGGGTATGTTCCAGTAATGACATTAATGCCAACATCAGGTGCCTGTAAGTGCAGAAAGGGGAAGGCAATCTGTGTCAGAAGATCTTATTTTAAATGACTCAATGACACTGAACACTTCCTTTTGTTAATGTGTTTTTTTGGTAACAGGACACATAAAACCATTGCATCACGTAGCATCACATTATGGTAAATAAAAGTAGTTTTGGTACAAATTTGAACTGCTACTTACAGGACCATAGTAGAAAGGATAAAGCATAAAGTTCTTTCTTTCTTTGCCTACTTCCAATGGAATCTTAATTTCCAATAGAATTAAGCAACTGGAGATGTGTACCATAAACTATTTGTTATATAGCACACTTGTACTCTCACTAATAAGAGCTTTCATTCAAAAAGATAAGTAAGTAGATGACATCCTCARGATTTAAAAATATAAAAAGTACCTCAAAAGATTGAAGTGAATTTCTTTGTAAACCATAATTTCTGTCACTTCTTGATAGCGGCAGTGGAACTATATGTGAAATACAAAATGCATTCACTGGGGAACTTCTGGTTCCCAAATGTGCAGGAGTTACCATGAACACTGTCATCCTGATGAGGTAGTGCCTCTTCAGTCCATCAGCCCACAGCTTTTGGGAATCTGAACATGGCCAAAACGTTTAGAAATCTGTGCTCTTGGAGTAACTGTTAAAACAGAGTTTTTACATTTTAGCAGCCACTGGTTGTGTCATAGTTGTGATTGTTGAATGAATGTTTCTTCTTGTGCAATTTTTTCCAGATAGCAGGAACCCAACCATCCTAAAAGAGTTATCAGAGGGAGTTCTCTACCCTGTTGCTATTGGTTTGTAATAAATCCAGGATTAACTGTGAAATTCCATAAAAGAGCCCATTTTGTTAAGATGTAGAGAGAGACATCAAGTAGCCAGGATAAATCCAAGGCTCTTCTTACTCAAGACATGTTGTAGCACACCCGTGTGTGCTTGGAAACAAGCAATGCAGGCTATTGCTGTGAGAGGGAGGAAAAGGTTAAAAAACCATTTAAAACACCTTGCCTCCTGCTGAAGGAAGGCATTTAGGCCTGCAGTGTCTGTCATGAAGGGATCCAGTATGCAGTGTTTGTAGTTCAAGGTGGCTCTGCTTCCTTTTATCCGCAGGTGGCAGCAGCTTCCCATCTGATCCATAAGTGATGTTTTGTTGTTGTTCTGTTCCTGCTGGTTTTGGTTTTTCTTTTGATGCTTTGTTCTGAGAGGGGCCAAGAATACTTTCTCATTTGTGAATATTGTGATCCACCCTGCATATGCCACAGTGCTGAAAACATCCCTGAGTAGGTTCACTCACTTACTGCAGCTGGAGCAGCTCCTTTTTCCAACCATGTTATCCTGCGATGAAGGACGCCCATCCTTCCCGAGCAGTTTTGCTTTAGGATTCTTTCCAGAGCAGCAGAAGAGTGTCTCTTAGGGAGTCACTGGCAGAATTGTCTGTGTACAGGATGAGTTATGACACCTCTCTGCGTTAGCAGTGCTATTGCAGCTCATTATCTCCGGCAACATTAAAATGAAGTTTTTAAAAGACTGCAGAATAAGCCTTGAAGTGTTGGCAGACTCTTTGATCTAGCAGCCGATGACAGTTCAAAATATGTTTCTAGTTTAATGTTTATCCTCAGAAATAAGGTCTCTGTGCTCCTTGGTGCACGGTGCTGCCATATGACATCCCAGTTCACAACATGTTTTGGCTGGGATTAATACCCTTGGAAAGTCGGGCATCTTCTCCCACTGCTGCCTGAGCTCCATCAGCAGGGAAAGAAGAGCTGCCGGGGCAATTTGGAGCTGGCTGTGTGGAGTAGTGGGAGGACCTGCTCTCTGGCAGTGCCTGCCTCTGCCCTTGATGGCTGAACAAGCTTTTCTTTCTCCCCCTGTGAAAATAAATCCCAATGTATCGCAGCAACGGAGCGGTGCCTATATATCGTGATCTCAAGGGTACTGGAGAAGGTTTTAGCAGTAAGGAACGGCTTTTGTTCTTCCTTTTATGTGATTAGCCGAGGAAGGTTCAGATTGCATGTGTTCCTTCTGGACTTCCTGGCTAATTAATCTACTGTCAGTGGTGTGGAGCTGAAAGTGTTTATAAAAGCAGGGCCAGATTTCAGGTGCTCCAGCCAAGTCAAGCGCTGCCTTTTTGTGCTGGGGCGAAGCACTTTGCATGTGAACAAGGCTTTCACCCCTGTGCTGAATGCTGAAAGGCCAGTCTGATTGCCTAACTGCTGGAGATGGTATCTTTCCCAGATGAATGCACTATAGGAAGTATTTTAATGCTAAAAAATGCTGGTACTTAATTATAGGTGTTTTTAAAATTCTTCCTAAGCACCTTTGAAGAGCTTTAGAGAATGGCCAAAGCCTCTTAAATTTAACAGTATAAAAATTGCTTGGGATCAGTACTGACTTACGCTCTGGCGGTCCAGGTACAGCACAGATTTGACATCAAGCACCTTTTCCTTCTGGTATAAATCCAGTGCTGCGTTCCCTGGGACTGTTAGGACTGTTGTTTCTTCCCTTCTGCGCTGTTACTGTCTGTTCTTGTCCGTTGCTCAGCTTTTGGCTCAGCTCAGTGAAGGTTTTTAAGCTGTTTTTAATCTCTGGCAGATTTTATTACCTGTGTGATGTATCAGTTTATCTCCAGAACCATCTCAACCTTTCTGCAAGAGCAGGTGAGGCCATCAGAAACGCCAGATAAGCCTCTCCAAAGTCACCACGCAGTCATTTACCCATGACTTCATTCCCTAAATGTAAGCATTTATAGAAAGGAAGTGTGTTAGAGTATAATCACTCAGGCAATGTCAGTGCAAATTGTTTTCATTTATGAGGCACCTCGTGATGCTCTAAGATCAAGGTAACTGTGCATCCTTACCCCTTGGGTATTTTAGAGAGAAAAGGTGTTCGCAAAATCTTTGTTATGCTGCGCTCTGCTTAGCTGTGTGTTGGTTGCTGCTGGTCAGAGCTCATTGTTTTGAGTCTGTGCATGCAGACTTCACATTGCCGGAGATGCCAGCAAACATCTAAACTGGCTTTTCAGCCAGCTCCTGGTCTCATTTCCTCCTCTCATTACTCGAAAGACCAGAATTTAGCTCCCTGGAGGAGCAAGGAAGCAGCCTGGGAGTAGTGTTGATTCAGTCGAGCTTCTCAGTTAAAATATTTTAGTGATCAAATTGCAAGATACTGTATATAGGATTTGTTCATGACACTTGCCTCAGTACTGGGATCACAGCTTTCTGCCTCTTCTTGGGAAGACCTGCATTGGAATCAGGACTTGAAAGCTCTGTGGAAAATGCAAATCTCCATGAGGGTTCAAAGCACCTGCCTGGCTTTGACCAGAAACTCTTGGGAAGTTTCTCCCCAGGGGATTTTCTCTGGGCTCTGTCTTCTCAAAGCAGCCTAAGCCGTGCAGAGRTTGTCGGCTTGCCTGAATGCAGCCCGCTGCAGTCAGGTGAAGGCTTGCTGTCTTTTTTTCCATCCATAGCCATTTTACAYTTATTCTGGCTGATATATAAAATAGTTTAGTGGCTTTGATAGAAGTCTCTCACCTTGGGCGTGCTGTGATGGTGTAAAGATCACCCAGCAGTTAACAGGACAGGGGGAAGGAAAATTGAATGTGCTCTGTAATCATAATGGCTACATGCACCACAGGAATGCGTGCATCCCAACCTGCTCTCCATGCTTGGCTGGAGCAGGCCAGCATGTGGTGAGCTTCCTGCTCCAGCCATCTCCTTCCCACTCCTCACACCAGCACAGAGCTCTCCCTGTGCCCTGCCCACAGAGAAAAGAAAGACATTGTAAAGTATGGATTCAGTATATTGGATCCTTCCCTAGGAGCTGCCTTCCTGCCRCTGTTGTCTGCTCGTCAGACACACAGCAAAGGCCAGGGCGACAGCATTTCAGATTCTTTTTAAGGAACTTGGGAAAAATCTCTCCCTGTGTAGGGTCAAGGGTATAATTTTTGAGGTGCAGAAATACCACAGTTACAAATGCAGAGAGTTTTTTCTTGAGTGCTGTAGTTATTGCCAGCTTTTCCCACAGGTTCTCATATTTCAGAGAGGATGTCACAATAATTCAGTGAGTGTATTCCCAAGGTCTAAACTTTCCCTAGCTGATAGGGGCATAGTCCTTGGAGACTTACATCTGACAGGTAATGTGTAAATGGTTCAATGCCAACCATCCAGCTGCTCTCTTTCTTCAAACCTTGCATTTAGCCGTGTCTGGTGTTACACCAAGGCAGTTTTGTGATGAGATGATGGATGGATCTCCCTTTCCTTTTAGATGGCACACTAAATGCAGACAGTTTGTATGCAGTGAAGGGTGGCAGCTCCCTGTGCTTCTCCACCACCTTTACCCTGTACTTTTAGTTCCAAACCAATCCTTTAGTATGGAGTATTTCCATGTTGCTGTGACTCCCTCTTTCCAGGGCAATGAAGTATTTTAAAGCCCTACGTGGAGCTCCAGCATAGGAAGGAGATTCTTTTGCAACTACTGCAATCAAAGCACTAGTGCTGAAAGCAACCTGATTTATGGAGGAGTTTTTAAATGGAGTTTGCAGAATATGATACAGTGACTCTGGTGGGGCCAATTAGTGGATTAAATTATCTGTATGTAAAGTCCATTTTAGCTCTGCTGTTTTGGATCTTGGTGCCTGTTCCATTTGTATTTCTTGGCCAGGTTTAAAAGGTGGATGTGAAGCTGGAGTGATGTTATAACCGCGGCAGTACAAGAAATGCAGAACAYTGTAGTTAGATATTAACTGCGATCTGCACTTCTGTGCATGCTGATCCCTGAAGAGCTGACCATTTATTTTCTAGTGTTTAATTTTTCACTTCTCTTCCCTAGAAGAATGTAGACCGGTTTAACCTTAAGCACCTGTCCTCAGCTTTCGTTTTTTTTGCAGCAGGGCACATTTGTCCGTATATCCTGAATCTAATGAGGAGACACATCATCTGTGTTTATAGCAGGATATTATAAATAAGAGGACAAACCTTCTCCACCTGCTGCAGCAGGGTGAGGTGAGGGATGATCTGTGATAGCAGGCACCGCCAGCTATGCTGAGAGCCTGGAATCCCCCTCAGAATGGATGAGCAGATGGAGAATGTCTTGACTACTATGTCAGTCCTTGCATTAAGGGATCTGCACACTGATCCTGGGGTGCTGGATAGCCTCTGTGAGAAACAGGCTGAGAGCTATCTTCATGTAACCAAAAGTGGTGTTTTGACAGGATTTGGTTCTCTTCAAAACCACTGCATTACCAAAAATGAACACTGCCGTTCTTCAGCAGTGAAATTCCTTTCTTTAGTTTCCTGGAAAGCTTGGACAGCCTCTTACTGTTGGCAACAGAAAGAAAAGAAACACCTGACACTTGAAGCATGTATTTCCGTAGGAAAACAAGGTGCCTTAGGTAGGGAATTAGTCCAAGTGCAGGAGCCAAGTTGGTTCCATACCCTTTTTGTACACTGCCTTTGGTTGCAGTGTGCCCAGAGCCGGTGTATCTGTGGCAAACCATCACTGGAGCATCTCATCCCCTGCTGCACGGGACAGATCCTTAAGCATGCAGAGGTTGTGGTTGTTTTGACAACTGTATACTAAATTTATCTGGAAATAAAAGGAAAAATTTAGTCTTGTGTTGCTATGTGTGCCTCGTGTTTTATTTATAGTTTGTTAGCCAGACCTGCTGACAGGATGTATCTTAACTCCCTGCCTGGGGAATGAAGGGAGGTAGGATCGTACCAGCCGCTGCCTGGAGAAGGCATTCCAGAGGCTCTGTGAAACTTTACGTGAGGCAGAAAGTGTGCAGGCAGATGGCAGCTGCTCTAATTAAGACTTACTGTCTCTGTCTGTTTTCCTGCTGCTGCGGTTTTTAAGGTGTCTCTCTTTTTAACACCAGAGGAATTTTAGTACTTTATTATCTGTGCAGCACGRTACGGATCATATTGCAATGATAAACGAGCTCAGAGCCACTGAAGTAAATGTCTTGAACCTTCAGTAGATTAGACGGTGGGATGACAAGTCTCCCAAGTCAGTGGCAGCTGAAGATGTGTAAATGAAGTTGCCATTTATGGTTAGTGATTGCCCTTCGCCAAGATCTATGAAACTCATTCACAGCCTACACAGCTCAAGAGATTCCAGGCAAAAAGAGACTCGGTAGCAAATAAACGTGAGGAGCACAGGTTGCCTCCCGGTGCTCCTGATGCTGGAGTGCAGTTTAGCTTGAGGGTGTCTTCTTGTTGTTGTTTTGTTAGTTGGAGTTTTGTCTTTTTGGGTTTTGTGTGTTCTTGGCAGTGCATCAGTGTTTAGAGAGGGTGAAGGCTGTGCTGAGTGAGTGCCTGCTGGCGGTGACAGGCTGACGTGCCAGAATGTTTCAGTGTTTGAAAGCAAGTCTCTCTCCTTCCCTTCRTGTGGGGTCTCTGCCCAGGCTTTGCTCACTGGGATATAAAACCAGGGTTTGTCGTTTCAGAATTCCAGAAGCTGTGGAGAAGCATTCCCGTGGATTCTATGGATGAGGAGAAGATAGAAGAGTATCTGAAACGACAGGGTATTTCTTCCATGCAAGAAACCGGACCAAAGAAAATMGTAAGAGACACAAATTGCACGTCTTCCTAGGAAATTTCCCCTTCCTGACCCTGCAGTGTTAAATCCAAAATGTGCTGGTGAGCCTATGCACGGCTTTGTGTAGCTTGAGGAAGTGTGACCAGTTTGAAAGAGTTGGAAAAACCAGTGCTGCAGCCATCAGTCAGTGATTTTTATGACTTGTTTGAGCCAGCATAACTAATCCAAGCAGCATCAAAACAGGGCAAACTCCAGGAATCCCTTTGAGCTCCCAAGTGGAAGCTTCTGCTTGAAGCTGTACAATATATTATAAGTAGTAGTATTTTGGGAGAAAGGTGGAGGGTTTTTGACTTTTCTGCTAAACAGCTTTGGAATCCTGATGGGATTGTGGATAGAACTATGGGGCATGTACCTGCTTCGGTAGTGCATGGGAGTGTTTGGAAACTGCACTTCTGAATGTTGACTTCTACTGCTGTGCCTGGCATAYGGTTGCTCTGCTGTGTCCCCAGGGTCACCTCCCTGCCTGAACTGGAATTGGATGCTGTTACTCCTTGCCAAAGCAAGGCAGCACCTCCCTTCCCTGTCCATCCCTGGTTCCGTCGGGGCTCATCTTTCACAGCAGCGATGACCAGCACAGTGTCACACATCAGGTCGGATGTCACAGATCTTCTGACTCCCGTTTGTTTCTCCTTGCAGGCTCCCATTCAGAGGAGGAAGAAACCTGCTTCTCAGAAGAAACGCCGGTTTAAGACTCACAACGACCACTTGGTTGGAGTATTAAAAGATTACTCTGATGTGGTTCCTGGCAAGCAGTGAGCGGTTGAATTCTGGAGCAAACGCGCGTTTCTAGACGGGCTTTGTGCTGCTGGGGCTCCGTGTCTGCTCCCAGAAGGACTGACTGTATATAATAATGTGATGTGTTTCCCCCACCCCAGCAACTGCCGAGGTGAAACAGGTCAGTTTAAGAGCAAGTATGAGCTACTAAATTTAGAGGTTAATTTAATTAGCTAATGGGAAACGTGTCTTTGAGTAAGAGGTTCTCACTAGTTGCCTCCTGGCATAGGGTGATAAATGGTGCTCAGCATGTAATGCAGGAATTCCTGCTCAGTGCTTAACTCTGCTTTTACATTGCTTAATGGGTATTTACCTGGAATTACTTACGAGGGGCTTTCTAGTGGGATTGAATACAGCATTTGTTTTACTTATTTCAGGGAAACCTTTTCCTAAAATCACTGCAGGCAAAGTTTCTTTCACAGTCAAATACACCCACGGTTTGTATGCTTCTTCCTTGCCATGGGACTGAGCTTTACTGAAAGACGGTGATATCTGAGACTCAGCYGCAGAAAACCACCTCTCCCGAAATCCCAGCAGGCTGCGGGATGGGATGCAGCCGGAGCTTCCTAATGTTAATCAGGGATAGCCCTCGGCGATGTCTCCTCACTGTTGTGGGTGCAAATGTGTTGCACGTTCTGCTCTGTGGACAGGAGGGAAATAAAACGACGGTGTAATACTGAAGCATTTTTTTTTAAGTAATAAACTTAAAATGCTGGTTTCCAGTGTTTCTTCCTTAAAGAATGAGAGCTTCAGCAGCTTTTGTGCTTGTTGCGTTTTCCTTTTCATGGAGGTAAAGGTATCTTTGCTATATTTTTATCTTCTCAGTGACTTACTGTTCTGGGCTAACGCTGTCATCTTTTTATCGTTCYTGGTTGGGGAGAGGGGAGGAACCACCTTAAATGCAAGCTCCCTGTAGATGCCTGATGTTCCGTCCAGCACAGCCTAACGTGGAATGTGGCCAAATTATGTCCTCTTGATAACTTATTTTTATGTTCTGCACCAGAGTCGGTCAATGCTGATCCTGTTTTCATGGCGCTGCAGGAGAGGAGCTGTTTCTCCGCTCTTCCAGGGTTAGGATCAAAGATAAGAGAGGTGACTGCAGCTCCCCACTGATGGCAGATCGCTGCTGCCCGAGCACAAGCTGTTGTCTTGCTTGATGCAGCCGGGGTCAAAGCAGAGGCCGTCGGATGTGGACACGTGAACAGATGAAGAATGAGGCTTTGTTGCTGTCGCACTGAACGAGTTCTGTCAGCTTGGGGAAATACGCTTCTGTAAGTGCAGCATTTATCCTCCTGGCTTTAGAGGCTGCTCTTTTGAGAAACAGACAGTGCTTGCAGCGTTGCACATGTCAGCCCTGTTTAAGGAGCTGCTAAATGCCGTTAGGAGGTTTCTTCTATTATTTTATATATATATATATTTCATGCTTTTAAAATATATATATATATATATATATATATAAAAGCATGCTGCTCCAGCTGGTTTTGAAACTGATTTTCTTTCCTGTATCTTCCAGGTCAGCACAAACAATTCCTCTTGGAGCTTTTTAGTTTTCCATTACAGCTCTGCTTTAAGTACCCACAGCACACTTGCAAAACTGTTCACCTCTCTTCTGTCATCTTCACTCAAGGAAAAGAAAAAGCTCCCTTCCATCTGCTGCATTTTTGAGCAGTGATTTTTTTGGTGGTGGTGCTTGGACAACAGCAGAACTCTGAGTTGCCTTTCCTGCCTTTGGGGGGTTTTATGGAGTAACTTCCCAGTTATCTTATATAACATTGCCCTTTCTCTATGAACCAAAGCTGGCTGTAAGGTAGGCTACCTGCTTTGTTTCTCTGCTCAAGTGATTAGGATAATAGAGTCTAAGTCTAAAGAAAATGCCTCCAGCTACATTCAAAGATTAAAAATATGTTAGGTCAGAAAACAGGAGACTGAGAAAGAAAAGTGACTGTGAGCTCTGTGTGCTGTGCTGGCCTTGTCAGCCCCGTCGAACCTGGCCTTGGACACTTCCAGGGATGGGGCAGCCACAGCTTCTCTGGGCAGCCTGTGCCAGGGCCTCCCTACCCTCACAGGGAAGAATTTCTTCCATATATCTAAGCTAAATTTCCCCTCCTTCAATTTGTACCCATTCCCCCTTGTCCTATCACTACAGTTCCTGATGTTCCTTAAGGGTTTTTTTTCAAGACCTCTTAAAAATCAAATGTTGCAACTTGAAAACATCTCAGACTACATCAACCTGAATCTGTTTGCTGAAACCGTTTTAGTGCCATTCCAGTCCACTTCAGTCTCTTCACAGCATTCTGTCCTGATCAGGCTTTTCATTGAAGTTCAGTTGTTAAAAACTTAAACCTCCTTCATCTTGCTCCAGGGTGTTGTCTTGTATTCTGTGTCTGATTCTCCCTGTGGCCAAAACCATCATGCCCTCAGCTTGCTTTCTTTGGCAAAACCCCTGTTCCCTCAGACTGGCATTGCAAAGGACTGCTGGGAGGCATCATGCTCTTTCCTGAGGGCCCTGGGTCATTAGCCACATTTTTCTCCTTCCGTGGAAGCATCTGCTGCAAACCAAGAAGATGAGGGCACGTGAGCTGAGAATATAGAACAGACTGTTTCAGATGGAAGTGGTCCGTAGCAGGCACCTTGATCTCATGCGTTTCAGGAAGGTTCTTTGGTAAACCCATCTCAGTGCCATCTTTACCTGTCCCTGCCAGGTGAGAACTTGTCTCTTCCACTCTCCTGAGGCTCCTGTCCAGCAAGGTGTGTCCCACCTCTAAAATGGAGCTCTACTAGCTTCTCTCCTAAAAGCTGCTCTAACTGAAGAGTTATTCCACCTCCTCCTCCGTTATAATGATCATTCTGGAAGGGGATGGAAAACAGCAGGATTCTGTATGGTTGAATGAGAAAACTGACATAAGGCGATGTGTACCAGAGCTAATCTATAATTCATCACGATCATTCCGGGCTTTTAGGAAGCGGAGGAGAGCGAGGTGAGGGAGCCCTGAGAAAGGGTATGAAGGCCCTGCACGTGGCTGTAGCCAGCGAGGGCTGTCACTTCCGATGAGCACGGGCGGGCGGTGCCAGGCCACCAGGGAGAGCCTGGCTGCCGGTACCTGCTGATGAGGAGGGGCTGCCTTCGCAGATGACTAGAAGCGAGTGTGGTGCTGACATCTCATTATTTCCAGCTTTGTTGCTCACTTTCCGGTCGTTGCTAATGTACCAGGCCCAAATTCCTTTGTGTGTTACTGCCTCGGGGGCCTCTGGCAGCTCCTGTCTCTGGGGGAAGGATGTCCAGGAGAGCCAAGTGCTTACTCTTGGCTGGTTTAGACTGACAAGGCTAACAGCCATCAGGGAGAGGAGAGCTGGGATCTCAGCCTTCTAGTGCTGACTTCCTACTGCTGGCAAAGTCAGGGATACAGCAAACCAGTTGGTTTGGGACTGGATCTCCTCCCGGGGAGAGATGGTCTGCTCTGGCACTGCTCCTCAGGTCTGCTCCAGCTCTGTAGGTGTGCTCCTGACCTCGTCAGTGTCGTCAGCCCTGCACAGCTCGCTGGACACATCCCTGCAAAGCAGATAAGGAACACTGGCATGTCCCCAGAAGAGAGGGCTTTCCTGGACACAGCAGGGCTCCCTGGTATTGCATAGCTGTAGCTGTTCTCTTCCCAAATGAGGGGAACGCAGCCTGTGCCACTGCAGCAAGGGCCAGTGGAGCAAGGGAAGCTGTTGGCTCCCTCCTCAGTACTAGGGAGGTCACACCTGGACACTGTGTCCAATTTAGGCCTCCAACTCTATTCAATCCCCCCTCCATCCCCAGGGATGCTGGTTGAAGCTCCCAGGCTGGTCAGGGCTGGGGGCAGAGGGCTTGGGAGGAGGAGTGGGGAGCTGGGACTGCTCAGTGTGGTGAGGAGGTGGCTGGGGGTGTATCCAATCACAGGTACAGCCATGTGAAGGACAGTAAGGAGGCTGACGTGGTCAAACTCTTTTGGCAGCCATGGCAGATGACATAATAGGGGAATGTGGGAAGTTTGGCTTGGATATAAGGAAAAAAACAGCTGGTGGGGAGATTTCTCCATCCATGGAGGGTTCAAGCATTACCCAGACAAGACCAGGCTGCCCAGGTCTCTTAGTGGCCATAGTACTGTTGTGAGACGGAGGTTGGATCGGACACCTCCTGCAGCCCCTTCTATCCATGTGCTCCTGTGGGTCCGAGCCCTGGTTCCTTCAGTGTGTCCCGGCATGCTGTAAGAGCAGTTCTTGTCTCTCCTTGGCTTGCTTTCTGCTGCTTTGGCTTGCAGTGGCCTCTGTGTTACTCAACAGCCCAGAAAAAACAGCCACGACTCTGAAAGCCCATCAGTGCTTCTGTGGCTGGGATTCACGTGTCAAACTGCACCGGCCTCGTGGATTGGACATTGTGCAGAGTACAAGCACAGCAGGGGAAAAGGATGGTTAAGGCAGGAGGCTGTCCTGCCATTAAGTTAATTTTTTGACTATATACCTGCACTTCTGGGCTTGCATCCAAGGCCTGAAGTACTTGTGCGGTTTCTTCCTGCCTCCATCAGTTTGG
Source organism: Amblyornis subalaris (assembly GCA_018881555.1). Taxonomy (NCBI): domain Eukaryota; kingdom Metazoa; phylum Chordata; class Aves; order Passeriformes; family Ptilonorhynchidae; genus Amblyornis; species Amblyornis subalaris. Next base: position 1,793,153 of record JACAXG010000118.1, on the reverse strand, counting down.
TTGTGTTCTCTATTCCCTCCTGAGCTGGTTATTAATTATGGAGACTGCAGAGATGAAGTCCAGACTCTGCTAATGGTTCACTTCCCAGTGTTTTAGAAGCAGCATTTCAGGGACCTGCTAATGGTATTTCTTAGCTTTGCTTTTTGAAGCTCCACTGTCGTCTTGGTTTGTACCCTGAGCGAGGCAGGTAGCTGTGTTTAGGTGTTGGCTGGAGCCTGGCTCTCCGGGCAGATCACATCTGTGGCACCCTGCTCACCCCCTGGGTTGAAATGTCCTCTTTTTCCTGCTGGCAGGGAGAACGGAGCAGCCTTGCCTGGCAACTCTCGGGCAGTGTGGTGACCCTTGCAGTGTGACATCTCTCAATTCCCCCATTAGGAATCAGGGAACAAATCCATGGTGAGCACTGCGCTGGGCCCCAACTATCCTCACAAAGCCACCCACCTCTTCTTAGCCACCGGCTTCCCTCCCAGCCTGTCTCAGCCTTTAAAGCTGCCTGGCCTAACCCTGGTGCTCTCTCATCTTTCCTCTCCCAGCCTTGTTATTCCTTCTCCCCCTCTCCCGAGGAGGCTGCAGGAGCAGCGCTGGGCTTGCTCCTCCTCCCTGCCCCATCCGGGCTGTGGATGCTGCCGGCCTCGGCGCCGGCTCCGTCTGCCCTTTGCTCTGCCTGGCCTGGCTGGCGCATCTCCCTTCCCGCGGCAAGATCTCCTGTCCCTGCTGCTGCTGCTGCCTGGCCCCCCCAATCCTCTGAGAGCTACAGCTCTCCTTCTCCTGCTTTGTACACATTTCTTTGCCGCTCACTTGTGTCCGTCTGATGTGAGGAATTAGCACTGTGTTTTTCCCTGCCTTTGCTGCTGCTTCCAGCCTGCTGACGGTCAGCCAACCTCTGTTGCATCCTCAGGGATGCACAGGAAGGAGCCGCCTGCATCCCCCCCCTCCTCGAGCTTAGCGTTATGTTAGGGGGATGAGGAGAGAAAGACTTGGGAAAGTGGAAACAATGAGAGTGCAAAATCTTGTTTTGGTTTTTCCAGCTCTGCCTGTTCATATCCCCCGGGACTTGTCACTGGTATCGGATGGCAGCACTGGCCTGGGAGTCCCTTATCCCGTTTTGCAATTGTCCAGTGTCAGMCAGCGGCTTGGGCCTTCCTGTAAGTGCCCCGATGGTCACGGGGAAGGAATGTTCCCCCAGCCGCATGGGGAAAGGTCACCGCGGGCAAAGGGGACGCCGGGGCCGGGCGAGCAGCGCGCCGCTCCCGCCCCTCGCTGATGAGGGCAATGCTCATCAGCACGGAGACAAAAACACGCTGGCTTACAGGGGAAGTTGAAAAAAAAAAAAATGGTTCAAGAGGTTAAATATTTTGGGCAAGGCCCCACTTCCTTTAGCAGGGCAGATCTGGGAGCAGATGCAGTGCCCAGGCAAAGTCCAGGAGGATGTGTAGATGTGTGCACGTTTCATCGCTCTCTTAGCTAGAGGATGTTTGCTGCTGAACCCGCTCCCGAAAACATCTGTGTGTCCGCTAAAGCGGTGCCTGGGATAGAGGTTTTGGCCGGTTACTGCTGCTGGGAGCAGCCCTTGGGCTGAGCAGCATGTTGTGGCTCCCTTCCCTTCCTCCCCTGTGCCTGCCAACAAACCTCTCCCCTGGATGCAACTCGGAAGGAAAGCTGTGAAAGCTGCGACTCGCGGTGGCGGTGGCCGCAGCGGGATTAACATCCAACATTAAGGGCTTAACTCATCCCTGCCAGCCAGGGGTTTCAAATAACTGCCATTCCTTTTCCTTCCACCCTGGAGCTGGTAGCTTTTTTAATCCTGTCCTTTACACCCYGTTCTCCAGGCTGCCTTTTCTAAGCTGGAGCTTGCTCCTGGCACTTTGTTTTCAAAGCCTGGCCTGTTGGCTGAGGCTCCTGGGGGTGCTGGTCGCATTTGTCRGAGCGGGAGTAGAGCAGAGAAAGGAGGGGGAATTTCTAGGTTGGGCTTACAAGCCCGAGTTTTTCAAAATTCCCAGCGTGTTAAAAAAAATGCAGAGCTAATCTGGCCCTTCGTCTCTAGGTTACGTTTGCCTCAGCCGAGGCTGAGCTCATGGAAAATTGCATCCTTAGCTCCTGTGCTCCCTGCCAAGATTAGTAGGTTTAAAAACTAACCGATAACATCTTTGTAAACTTGGAGCCGTTTCTGTAAAGCCTGCTGATGCTTCCAGCCTGGATTTTGGAGCTTTCCTAGAGATCCAAGAGAGCCAAGCAGCACAATGCTATCTGCCCTGAAAAAATCACCCAGGAGCCTTGCAGTGCCTTCAGATATCCCGAGGGAGGAAAGAAGCTGGTGTTCCCCAAGGCTGTGAAGGGTGTGTTGGGATCCTTCTCCTTGTTCCTAACCAGATACATGTCACACAGCGATGCTCTGCACGTAACTTATAATAATCACCGGTTTTATTTTTAAAAAATTACAATAGAAAAGTACCTTTAAACATATTTCCAAAAGCAGAGTAGACAATGTGGAAGCTTCTCTCCTCTCCACGAGACAAAGTACAGGAAATAGTTTGCTAAAAGGGTTAGTCCGTCGCTTGGGAATGCTGGTATCGTTCCTTTTAGAGCCGCTCTGAGGTTTGTCTTGGATTTGATTTCTTCTCACATCACTTGTATCAGTCCCATTTTTTACAGAAGACCCCAACGGGACAGTTTCTGATGGTGAAAAATCCCATTTTCTCATCCCCCTGCCCCACCCCGACAGCCAAAATCTCAGCCATCTTATTTTGGCCCACCCACAGGACAAGAGGAAGGAGAAAGGAAAAGGTGATGATGTTTAATGAGGCCATGGACAGCTGGGAAAAACCGGCTAGGCCTGGGCAGCAGCTGAGCTCAGTGTTCCCTGCAGCTGGAATATAGACAGGGGAAGGCAGTGGAAGGAGAAGTTTTGCACCTTCTTTTGCAAGAAACAGAAACCTGATAGAAGTTTTAGGCCAGTTTGCTCTGTCCTTTTTCCAAATTCCTCCTGGAGCAAGGAGAAGGGGAACTAGTGTGTCAAGCAGTCTCTCTGCTGGTACGCTATCTCCGTAAAGGATCTTGGCAGCCTCCCTTCTTGTCTTTGCACATGGAAACATGGGAATGCCACGCAGTGAGCAGCCAGACCAGCATAACATCAGCACTAAAACCCCAGGCCGGGCCAGTCCAGCACTTCAACATAACAGGAAGCCCCTCACTTGGGATTTGTGTCCAACCTCATGGAAGCTGGCAAACCGAGGGCTTGTTGATATATTTTTTTCATACAGCAGTTTAYGTTGCCCGTAACAATGTGAAGCASTCATGGCAGGAGGAGGAGGAGGAGGCAAATTGTCACCTTGCTACATGTGCGGGCTGTGTGCCCATCCCTGATCCGAGCCGTTGTACCCCACGGAAGCTTTGCACAGCAGCTATGAGCACAGCCCCAAGGTAAAAAAAACACCACAAGAAAGTTCCTGATTGTCCTGCCTGCTTGTCATTTGGTGCAACTRGGAGGAAAACAGTAATACTGTAGTGTCTGCAGACATCTTGCCGACACGGCCGGAGCACAATTCCTGTGCCAGAGGGAGCACAATTCCTACAAACCCGCATGGTGTGTCTCGACATCTGCACGCGTGTGAACATCATGCCTTCAACATGCAGCTGATGAGGCCAGGGGATAAGAAGACTCTTCTTTACACACTTTCCAAAGTCAAGCACAAAACCTGTGGTCCGACCYGGTGTAAGATTGTCCTGGTGAGGAGCTTTGGTACAAAAATACTTGCTCTTGTTTTGGTTTTTTTTCTTCCATTTTTTTTTTTTTTGTAGTCTGCTTTCCTGTGGTTCCGTTTGAAAAGCCTTTTCAAACACTACAACAATGCCTGTCAAATCATGCTTTCGGGAGTAACACACTCTTCCTTACAAATATACAGTGTAAAAGAGGAAAATATTATTACTAGGTATGTTTTTCTTTTTTCTTCTAGGAGAGCAGATGTGTGATAGAGGCTGTGGGAAAGTCTTGGAGGAATCCAAACTTGTGTGAGGGTTTTTTTCAAGCCTGTAACAACAGAGAGAGGTGTTAAAAAAAAAAAAAGCAGCTGTGATGAAGGAAAAAGGGCTGTGGTTAATCTCTCTTCCTTCGTGGAAGGAAGCAACATAGGGGGAGAGGGAGGCTTGTTTTGGAAATCTATGTCAGGACCATGCTCCAAGGACAGTTGTTTAGTGGGTAAGGGGCAAGCTGGGAAATTCCTGTGGGGACACACTGTCACATTCCAAGCGTAAAGAACCCCACTGGTCCCACTTTCCTCCTCCAGTGGCTGTAGCCCCTGGGGTTTGAACTGGGAAGCTGAGAGTTAAGTTTGAGTTGAATTTTGCACTTAAGAGGAATTCAGTCTCTGTTGATCCAAGGCAGGAAGCAAGGACGGAGATGAGATTACCGGGGGTAATTCAAAGCTGAGAGGCATTCCTTGCCTGTGGAAACTCTCACCCCAGATAACAGTGATAAAGGCAGGAATGGCAGAGCCACAATCCTGCCRGGCAGTAGCGGGAGCAGCCCCCACCTCGGGGCCTATTCTGTGCCTATTCCCTTGAGGACATCGTGCTGGCTTCCTCAGTCCTCTGCCCCCTCCCCAGAGCAGCCAAGCCCACAGGGCCACCTCCCTGCYGCGCATCCGGGTGCCGTGCTGCAGCCTTACCAGCACACTGTGGTCCTGTGGAGAGCACATCAACCCAGTAGCCGCCTTGGAAGACTCCATTAATACCCACAAGACTGACTGTAGGCCACCATCACACACCTGAGACCTGTGGGAGGACACGGCACAGGGTGAGGAATGCTGGCGCTGGGGACTGAGGTCGGTGTGCTGTGGGGAGAGGTCATTTCGYGGTGGCCGGAGTTGGCACTTCCTGAGGGGACAGTTTGCAGCTTACTGGTGTTCGGTCAAAGGTTGGACTTGGTGATCTCTTTTCCAGCGTGATTCTGTGATTAGCCCTGCCCTGATGGGCTCCAGGCAGCAAGTACAGGATGGATGCAGGTGGGACAGCCAGGACCCTCAGCCAGAACCTTCACTGGGCTGTGCCCTTCCTGGCTGGAGGAGCCTGGCAGTGAACCAGGAGGTCCCCGACCTTCCATCCTAGCCACCCACTGTGGCTCTTGGGCTCGTGGACCTGTTTCAAGGGATTTGCTCATCTCCCCTTCCCAAACACAGCTCTGCTTACATTTTATCTGGAAACATTGGCATGTTGCATATTTTGGAAGAACCATTGGTTCCCAAAGCCTCGATACTCCCTATTTTTATCTGCTGAGCCTAAAATAGCCAGTGAATTCTTTATGGATCCAAGTCTGGGGCCGGCTGCAGCCAGGGCTGGGCCTCCTGCCCTCCCAGCTGAGTGACCTCGTGGCTGCAGTGCAGGGCTGCAGATGCCRGGCGGATGGGCAGAGCAGTCACACGGAGCATGGCAGCTGATGCCAGAGCTTTGGATCCACTGGTGTTTCTCCACAGGTGGGTGTATAACCAGGAGGCTTCCCAGCAGGCATCGGCAGCGTGCGCGGATGGTTCCCAGCTGGGATGGTCCGAGCAGGCTGGGATCACAGGGCAAGTGGTGCTCAGCATCCACTGAGCCTCTTTCCCCTCTTCCATTTGAGTCCCCTTTGTTTATTTATCCGCAAAAGGCCGAAGTTATTTGCAGAGCATAGCTTGCAAGGCYTTTTCCATCCAAAGAGGTCCCAGATGGAATGGGATTGGTCCCTCCCTCTGGCCAGGCAGCTGGGTGCTCAGTAAGACTGTGCTTCCTTTTTTGGCAGCCCCACCTCTCCAGGCTGCCCGGACAGTTTTCCTTAAGGTTTAATGAGGTGGTTATGTCTGGGCTGCCTTCTTTTTCATCACTACACCCTCTCTCTGGCACGGTGCCTTTCCATCCTGCCCCAGGACCTTTGGGAAAGTGTTGCGGTGAATGGTGGCAGGGACATCCCCTTCCTGGAGACAAAGAGGGCAACTGGGCTTCTGGTTCCTGCTGATAAGCAGCCTCACCAACGGTCTGGCTGCCCACCTGGAGCTGCTGGAGACCCTGGGAATCGCAGTGGGAGAAGCCCAGGGTACAGGTGGAGGTGGCCCCAGCCGGCACAGAAGGATGGGGGCGGGACAGCGGCACTCACCCGGCATTCAGCAGAACTGACGGGACTTCCAGCCCTGAGAACCAGCCTCGGAGGGAGGGAGCCAGCGCATCTGCAAAGACAAGGCRGACACAGGGTGAGRGGGGGGSGGCTGCCCACCCTGGCAAGGTCAGGCTGCCTCCGGGCTCCCTTTTCCTGGCCTTCCCCAGGCATAGGGCGGAGGGATGATGTAACACAAGCAGTAGAGCCATCCCACCTCTGATTTGGACAGTAACACTGGGGGCTGAGTGGAGCCCCTGGCATCACTGCTTCCAGCAGGATGGAGCTGGGACAGCAGCACCATGGTCCCACCGAGCAGGAGTGAGCTCCTCCCTCTCAGCTCCTGCAAAGCCCACTTGAAACGGGGTGGAAAACATCAGGTGCCAAACCTTGGTGTGCGAGCGCTCGGTGCTCTGCCAGGTAACACCAAGTCAGCCCCACYATCCCTCCTGAGGTTCCTGGTCCCGCCGCTGTCTGCAGGATCCARTGAAGCAGCTCCAGTCTGGATGATGGCACTAGTCTCCAGCGACCCCCCCACCAAACCCACAATGCCGGCAGCTCACAGGAGGATGGGAAAGGTGGCACCACCACGCTCCTCCCCGTGCTGATATTTCACATCAGGTAATGTTGCTTCTGTCTAACATCAGGTCTAGGCCTGGGTTTTCCCAAGGGATCCTCAGAGCTTCGTACGCCTCCATTTCCTTGGCTGTGCGCTTCCCTGAGCAGGGCAGGTGCTGCCTGTTAGCAGCTATTTGACAAGGCAAGTACGTAGCTGCAATAATATTTACCACTGCTCTTCCTATGAACAGGAGGGCCCAAAAAGCTGGAGTTTGATCCAAAGGCTGCTGACAGTTTGCACGCCGAGTGCTTTTCTTTGCCCTCCCATTCAAACCAGCCCCTGGCTGCTCCAGCTCCCAGCGATGGTGGCTCTGGATAACCTGGCTCAATCCTGGCGGGCCAAGGCCAAAAGCCTTTTGGATGCAGTTTGTTTCCATGTGCTTGTTTCCTCCTGCTCATCACTGAGCTGGAGCCGGCAGCAGGGAGCAAAAGCAGGATGATGCYCAGCACAGATGCTGAGGAGGCAGCTTCCCATTCCCTCCTTTGTGGCAGGSTCTTTTCCCAGCATCCCCATGATGCTGCAATGCTGGCACTGCAAAGAAATCCTCTTCTTCCTCCATTTCCACTTCTCCTCTTTGCCCTGCTCCTCTCCCAGGTGGATGGTTAATTTTTAACAGCCACGTGCTGCCATCGGGAGCCACTGGCAGTGGCAGCCGGCAGAAAGCGCTCGTGACAAGGCAGCACCTCGTCAATAAAAGATGGATCCTCCATTTGCGCTTCGCTTCCCTCTCCTCCCCATCAGAGCTGCTTGGCTTCACACCCCACGTCCGGCATGCTGCATCCCAGCGGTGCTCCAGGGGCAGCCAGGGCTTCTGGAGCCCCCRTCTTACACCGTGCTGGCAGCCAGGTGGGTGGTTCGGCGCCAGGAGCGATGCGGATGGTCCAGACACGGAGAACATCCCCATCCCTCCCTCCCTCCCTCCCCGCCTGCCCCACCACAGGCACCAGCAAAGGTAGGAAGGCAGAGAGAGGTGTTTGGGGAGAGGCAGGACCCCTGCCAGCGCTCAGCTCCATTTGGAGCCTTTCCTAAACCTCAGGGAGCAGGGAGTGAGTGCCTGTTAGCCGGGCAGAGTTAGTGGTGCGGCGAGCACCGAGGGGAAGGAGGTCTGGGGTGGGTGGGAGGGTGAGCGGTGGTGGCGGATGGGTCGGAATTACCTGGGCGTGCAGCGAAGCGGGATAGGTGAAAGCAGGAGGAGGTAGAGCAGGTGCTAATTCCGCTGGGTACAGAGGGTACGGCCCCCACACTTCAGGGCTACTGGGGTAAAGTGCAGGCACTGTGAGCTCATCTGCAAGAGAAGAAGAGGGAGAGTTAACGGTGACCACAGGGCTGCGACCCTCACTACGTCCTTCCTTCCCCCGAAGCAGGAGCAGAGCTGTCCCCAGAAAAGTGTGAGATGCCACCGCCGAGAGCTGACCCGCAAAGCCAACAGAGAACTCTTCCACTGGGGAAACACAGGGCAAGCAATGCCATGGGGCTGGTGCATCGTCGAGGGAGCCGGGGCTGGGCTCGTCGTCTCCAAGAGGTTTAGTGATCCCAGGGATCCAGCAAAGGAGAGTGTGCAGCTCGTGCCTGTGCGCAACAGCGAGGTGAGGAACTGGCATCCACGTGGGAAAAGCTCTTCAGAAGCAGAAATGGGAATGGAGCACTCACGGCAGGACATCGCCGAGGCCTCTGCTGAGATCTCATCCTGTTCCCAGGCACTGTGCCAGACTGGCTGTCACCTGTCCCAGGTCCTCTCCAGCACCAGCAGCTGCCTTTGGGAACCCCTGGCACGTGCCACCACACAGCAAGCATATGCCGCTGCTTCCAATGGGACCTGGCATTCCCCTTCGCCACCCCCCCACACTATCCCTGCTCCTTCCAGCATCCTACACCATAGGCCTGGCATGCTGCATCCACCCATGATCTCTGCATGACATCACATTCCCTGGATAAGGTGTTTTCCCAAGGATGGGGGCAACCAATCAAACCCCGCTGGCAGTGCCAGRCAGGGGGGACCGTGCATGGTCCCCTCAGGAGAGCCAGGCCCGGTACTCACAGGGCTCCCGGGCGATGAACTGAGGTACGGCGGTGGGGAGAGGGGTGCTGGGATTCGGGGTGCCCACCAGCTTGTTCTTGGCCATCTTGGTGTTGGCCTTGGCGAACTCCAGCCGCAGCGTCTGGGGGATCTCGGGGTCGAAGCGGATGCCCTGCGGGAGGGAAGGAGGAGAGGAGGGAAGGAGGCGCGGCGGGTGGGCAAGCACTGCCGTGTGCCGGCCCCGCAGCAAAAATAACTCCCCATTATTTATGGGTTTTTTCAGCTTCCAGCCTTGAAATGAGCTAATTTGCCGGGCCCCGAGGCAGCTTGCATTCCTCCGGCATCTTTAGCATCGGCACCATATTTGGCAGTCGGCATCCCGCAAGGCCGAGCTCTTATCCAGAGGGATTAGCAGAGCCAAAAAAAAAAAGTTACATTGAAAATGAAGACAAGGGAAAAAAAGCAACCCCAAACCAAAACGTGGGGAGAGCTGGGGAGGAATTGGAGAACCAGCTCCACACGGTTCTGCCTGTGACTATTTTCAGGTAACTTCACAGAGTTGCTAAAAGAAAGTGAAATTTGCTTTTTGTTTTGCAGACTTAGCTGGGATTTTTCCTGCTGAATAAACAGGAGAGGCTGGGATTGGTGTCTCTCACTTGTATCTGAGGCTCGAATCCTGAGGGTTCAAGCCCTCCTGGATGGCCCTGAGAAAGGTGAGAGGGATGAAGCCCCCCAGGAGGGAGGATGGAGCTGAGAAACAATGATGGGATTGTCTGGAGGGATGGGGATGCCATAGGGCCAGCCGGCATGGGAGACGCACACCCCTGGGATGGAGGAATTCAGAGAGTATCTGGGGACAGGGAAACAAGGGGAAAATGGAGAAATGGAGCGGCTGGGCCAGACACACTCACGTTCAGCGCGTTCTTCGCTGCCTCCGCCTCGGAGCGGCTGTCGAAGCTGACGAAGCCCACGGGCTGTGGAGGAAGGAGAGGAGGCCTCAGTCAGGCTGGTGGGCAGCAGAGAGGGGACCCCCTCACCCCAGGGAGTGGTGGGATGGTTGCCCTGTTTGGAGCAGCTCCTACCTGCTTGGAGGTGAGTTTGATGAGAGACCCTTCGTACCCCTGCAAGGAAAGGACAAAAAAGSGTGTTTGATGGAGATCCCCATGATTAAATAATAACCGAATAAACTAACTGAATTAGACTTTTTGAGGGGAACCAATGGGCTCCCAGATCCCAGCAAGTTGTCTGGGGCCATGGGACTGGGGCAGGGGCCAGCCCCATGTTTTCAGCCCCCCTTTCCCTCCCCAGTTTGATACCTTAAAGGGCCTGAAGAGCAGGTAAAGTTCCCGGGGCTTGATGTCCAGAGGCAACCCGCTTACAAAGAGTGTCCTCACCTGGAAAAGAAGAAAGGAGGTTCCTGGAGACCCTCTCTCATCCCTAACTTGGGGATACACCACGCTTCCTGCAGCCAGAGGGACAATGCTAGCCCAAGGGGAACCTCCTGGGCGGCAAAAAGTCTTAAGCCATGCTTGAGTGATGCTGAATTTTTGGGAGGGGGTATCCGCATCCTTCTGGTAGCCATGGAGGAAACTGCTAAGGCACCATGAAGAGGTAACAGAGACCTGTCCTTGCCCCACCAAGTGCTCTGCAGGACAAAAAGCTTGCAGCATCCCAGCACCTTCCTACCCCAGTCTGGCAAACAGGATTTCTCCCATCATCCCCAGCGGATCCCGGACTCCACAGACAATGCCTATTGTCTCAGCTTAATTGCAGCAGCTCCTTAAGGACTGGGAGAAGCAAAGCCCAACTCTTCCTCCTGGAGGAATGGCCCTGGTTTGGAGTGGGCTGGATTTAAGCAGCTTGTCCCTGGTTTGTGGAAGTCACCTTTTAAGGGGTTTTAACCCTTTTTGGGTGGATCTAATGTTTGTCGTGGTGCAGCATCCTCAAAGCTGGGGTGTTTGGCAGAAATCCTGCTGCCACCAACCCCGGGGGAGGATGTGGGGCTCCACAGGGACAGGCAAACCCTGTGCTGGGATGGTTTTGCTTTACACCCAGCTCGTAACCAGGAGAGCAGTGTGGGGAACTGGATCTGCTGCCGGTCCCCCTCTTCTCATCCCCAAAGTCTCATCCAAACACTTTGAGCTAGAGGAGGGGAAAACTTCAATTTATTTTATTTTTTTGGCCAGGCACCCTGCCTGCCCCATTCCCTGGGAAAGAGACATGGGAAACAGCCAGAAACAGCCAGCCCAGGCCTATTCTTTTGCTGACATTTCTTCTTTCTCTTGCAGATAAGCTATCTCTCCCATCTCCCAGCCTGGGAGCAGCAAACATTCCTGCTTTGTGGAACAAAACCTCTGGCTGACCTATATCTATTAAATAACAAAAGGTACTCGAGCTGTTTGCACATAGCCCTTGTGTCAACAGCCCCGGTGATACCCATCCTGGGTACCAGCATTATCATCATCATCATCATCATCCCTGTGGGTACCAGCATCCAGGCTGGATGGGATCAGCGGAGCAGGGATGTTCCTCACCCCTTCCCGAGCCAGGCCTGCAGGCAGGCACAGCCTGGTAGCTTCTCCCCTCTATTGGGACCATCCACGGTGGGCTGGAAGCCCCCCAGAGCACTTTAGGGGACCTCTGCCAGCTTTCTGCCTGTCTCCTGAGACCGGAGGGTGATGGAGCATCCCAAAGTGTTTGATGCTGCTCCATCTCCCAGTGGAGACGCTGCTGGAATTTCTCCTGGCAGGGGCTGGAGAGGGATTCACCCGGAGGAGCTACCCTTGTGTCCAAGAAATTCAGTGTAAAGAAAGCAAACTTCTCCTTTCCTAGCGGACAAAATATTCGCTTTCAGACAGGTCTGCCTGAGCATGGCTGCTATCCAGGGAATCAGCTCTCCGGACTCATCCACCCTCCCAAGGAGGCTGAGCATCCCTGCGTGGTGTCCCTGTCTCCATCATCCCTGGAGCCATGCTGGCACACTGGCTTCCCACCTCTTCTCTCCCTGGGGAGCTTCCTGAAAAGCCAGAGGCATCGGTGACAGCTCCGGAGGGAACTGGGAGGCAGTGGGGGAACCCGCTGCCAGTTTGGCTCATCCCTGAGATCCAAACCCTACATGCCTAAGCCTGCCAGATCATTTATCCCCAAAGCCGCATGGGAGAGAGACAGGAGAGGTGAAAGACCCCAAGGAACCCTCTGAAATTCAGCCCCGCAGAGGAAGGGCTTCTCTCCTCTAATGGTTTGTTTTCTCTGCAAGTTCAAACGCAGGTCGGCCAAGTTTGAATCTGTAAAATTATACAGCGGCAAGAGGGAGAAGGGCTCCAAAGGATCTCCCAGCTGGATTCCAGCCCCAAAAGGGTATTGGGGGCCTGGGGCAGGGGAAGGATACGAGCTCCTGGGTGCTCCCCATCTGCACCCCGCAAAAGGGGGCTGGGGGTCTGCTGTACCCAGCCACAGGGATGTTTGAATAGGTCCTACATAAACAATGTCCCTTCTCTGGGTAACAAGGTGGCACTGGCAGAGTAAGGGAGCATCCTTGGGGATAATCCCAGCAGGCTGGACAGATATCCTTTTGCCAAGGGAAAGATTTTAGGTGGAAATATTACTCCTGCCCTTAAATGGAAGGGGAGCTTTGGCCCGCAGGGAGCTGCTCCAGGTTTTCTTGTGCTGAGAGATCCCAGGGATTCAGTCTCCATCCTCTACCAGAAACACTCCTAGGACAAAATCCTGCCCTGGAGCAGGAAAAAAAGTCTTATAAGAGAAATTGCCAGCAGGCAAGTATATGCTCTTCCATAGGTAAAAACTACTCCTTCTGGGAGGTGGATCAGTCACAGCGCCTGCTCCCAAGGGTGTCATGAGACAGGGCCAGACCTACAGCTCTCGAGCAAGGGTTAAAGGGTGCTGGAGCATGGGATTCCCCCAGTCCAAACCCCCCAGGTTTTTTTGGATACTCTGAGCTGTTTCATTTCAGTTCTGCTGTATGAACATTTTCCAGTTGCTTCTAGGTGGAGGCTTTCTCCATCTTTCCTTTTTCTTAAGTCAGAACTGCTGATGTTTGTTCAGGGAAGCCGCTGGCCATGTGTGCAGGAGCTCAAAGGTGACCACCTTGACTTCCTTCCATGGGGATGGCAGCAATGGGACTGCTCCAAGTCCCTTTCCACAGTCCTGCTCTGCTCCTGCTGCTGCACCCCACAGCTCCCAGATTTGCCAGGGCTGCTGGATCCCACCCGTGTTGCCTCACTTCTGATTTGTCCCTTCCTGCTTTTTATTGTCCCTGCGGGAAGCCTTCTCTTCCCCTCTGCTACTCTCCTCTCCCTCAGAAACCATCTCCATTCCACCTCTGGCCTGTCCCTCTCACCTCTGCATCCCACCATTCCCTTCTGTTGTTCCTGAAGTTCTACATCCCATCTGGGGCCAGGGATGCTGAAAAGGGTCTGTGGGGGTTTGCTGGGATGGTTAGGGCTGGAGATATGCAAGGAGAGGCAAAGATCTGTGCCAGGAGGTGACTGGGGTCTCCAGAGCATGGACCAAGGATGGCCCCAACACAGAGAGGTCCATAACGGAGCATTAGCAGCCTTCCTCCTCCTCTTCCTCACATGAAGCCACAAGCGAGGTTTGCCTCCCGAAGGTAAGGAGGCACCAGGGAGGCATTTGCCTGGCTTGGACCCCCATCAGATGTTGGTGCCCGGAGGGATGCCGGGTGCCCCACCGGCAGTGCCCCGGCAGCACGCTCCCGGTCCCAGTCCCCCGCCCTGCCCAACCACCCCCGGTAAACGTTAACAGCCCGTGGGGAGGCGCGAGGCGTCCGGGTGATTCATCCACGAGGCATTTAATCGCCTCCTTCAGCCCAGCTCCCGTCCCTCCGTCTCTCCGTCCGCCCCTTCCAGCCGGGCTCGCTTTAATTCTCCACCAGCCGATTATCCGCTTCACTGCCCGCCGCCGGGGAGGCACCGGATCCCGGCGGGAGCGGGAGGGCGACTGCACGGGGCTGCCATCGAGCCGCGGAACAGGGCGAGCAGGGCTTCCCCCCCGCCATTCCCGGCAAAGCGGGGTGCTGCCTCCCCCGCGGCGGGGTGCATTCCGACCCCGCCGGGATTAGTCCTGGCATAAATACTCTCTTGGCTAATGGAGCGTCTTCCTCGGCTGGGTTTAGATTCCCGGGCTGTGTGTACGCATGCCTTCAGCCCGCAAAACTCCCCGACATAAACAAGGCTGAGGCCGGGAGATGCGGGAGGACCGGGATAAGCCTCCGGCCTCGCCACCCGTAGCCGTTTCCCCGAAGAGTCACGGTTCTCTCACGTCCGGGAAAGGACAGGAGGAGAGGAACAGCCCTTGGGGAAGAGCGAGTCCAGAGCTGCCGGGGCTGGAACGAGGAAGCGGCAGAGGAAAAGGCAGTGAGAAGCCAAGGGAGCAGATGGGGGATTGCAACAGAGCGGAGGAGCGGCGGGATCAGGCTGGGGTCACACACGCGTTCCTGTCCCGCCTGGAGCTTGCTCCCAAACCCTCTGGACCCCTCGCTTCAAGGAGGAAAGGAAGCAGGAGCGCGGGGGGATGCAACACAGGCGCCACGGGGACAAATTTTATCCATTCGCTGGGCACAATCCTCCCAGAAACCATCCCCGGGGTCCCCTTCCCATGCCACTGTTCCCCCGGGATGAGGGATCTGGCATGGGACAGGGACGAGGGCCACGAGCCGGGCTCTCCGCAGCCACTCCGCTACCAAATAAGGCCTCCGCCGAGCCTTTTACATGCCGTTCTCGCCCGGCCAGAGTGACGTGACCGCCTTCCCAAATTGTTCTGGCTCCTCCGTGGGGAAGCCCCTGGCCCACAGCTCCCCTGCACCGGGGGGGTCCCTCCCGGGGGGACAGACGAGAGGGACAGGGAGGCACCCGGGGTGCCAGGAGCAAGCAGGAGGAGCGGGACTGATGTGGGGGCTTTTCCCACCTGGCAGCACCCTGACTGACCTCCCAGGGATGGGGGCTGCTTCTCCCCTTTTTTGAGGGAACTGGAGGCTGGAAGGCAAGCCCTGGGAGGGGGGAGGTGGGGCGCAGTAGCTGGGCAACCCCCTTCCCCTGCGTTTAAGCAAAAAACACTGACTCCTCCAGCCTGGGCTGGGAAAACTCCCGCAGGGAAAATACCTGCCTGGCACCGCAGGAGCCCGGCTAGCAGGCGTGAGTGGCCATCGCCCTCCTCATGATGTGTCCCCGGCACCGTGGGTGTCCCTGGCTCCTCCCAGGTGTTCCCTCCGGGGGCTCCCCACGTCCAGCACCACAAGGTCAGGGGCTCCCCAAAGATCAGCAGGGCAACAGCAGGCCCTTGGCCCTCCGGGTCCAGCCGGGAGCAGAGCGAGGGCTGCCCTTCGCCAGCACGGTGCAGGCCATGCTTTTGGAAAAGGCAACAAGGCCTCCATGTATATCTCCCACTGCCATGGCCAGCCGAGCCACAGCCGCGGCTCATGGCAGCATCATCTCCCACACACCCTGCAAGGCCACCAGTGGAAAAACTGCCCATTATTTAGSAAACTTCGGGAAGTTTGAGATCAGAACCACCCCTGCAATGAGCAAATGAAGGTAGGCAAGAGTGGGCAATGGCGTTGCGGTGATCCCAGCGTTGGCCACCAACCCGGGACCCCAGCAGGGAGCCAGCAGGGACCTGCTGGAGCAGCCCAGTGGGTGGAGGGTGAGAAGGAAAAGGAGATCTCAGATAGCGATCTTCCCGCTCTCACCCTCCCAAAGTCCAAATTCCCATCTCAAGGTCACGGGCAAAACCAGGAACTTTGCGCTTGGAATGAAGAAAACCGGCTCTCACCGTGGCGGGGTGTGGGGTTGATCTTCCGTGGGGAGGGGAGCGTTTCGGACATTTTTGGGGTGAGACCCACGGGAAGAGATGCGCTGCCGCTGGATGCACGGCACCCACCGGCAGCACCAGGCACCGGCCCCGGGACCGGGGCCAGCCCGGTTTGCCCCCCACGTCCCCCGGGGAGCTGCGTGTCTCGAGTGGGGCTCCCCGCGCCCGCAGGTTCCCACCGGAGAAGCGGAGGAGCATTTGCGGGGAACCCCGAGGGGATGCGGGAGGTGAATGGGGGCGTCCCCGGGAGCGGGGATGCGCTCCCCGCCGCTCGTCCCTGTCCCTCCCGCAGCAGCCCCCGGTGCCAGGAGCCGCGGAAGCCGACGGGACCCCCCCGGCGCGGACCCCCCCATCCCGCGTGGGTGCGTGGGCGCCCGCGGAGCGCAGCCCCCGGAGATCGCGGGTGGGGAGGGGGATGCCGGACCCCCCCCCGCCCCAAATCCCCCGTGTGCGTGTCCCCGGTACCTCCTCCTCGGGCAGGCCGGTGTCGGCGGGGCCGCCCTCCCTGTCGGCGGGGACGCTGCTCATGGTGCGACCGGCCAGGCTCCTCGTCCCGCCGGCGGCAGCCGCGTCCGGGCGGGCGGCGCTGGAGGCTGGTCCCGGCGGCGGCGGGGGGGGGCCGGGGCGGGGCGGCGCGGCCGGGGAGGTACGGGGCGGGGGCGCGGCGGAGCGGCGGGGACGGACCGGGGCGCGGGGTCGGCGGGGTACGGGAGGTGGGCGATGGAGCGGCTGATAGCGGGTTGGGAACGCAGGACATTGGGCTGGGGAGATGGGACATAGTCCCAGGAACATAAGGCACGAGGCTGGGGGCACAGGACACAGAGTTGAGAATGCAGGACAATAGTGGAGACATGGGACACAGTCTAGGACATGGAGTTGGGGATACCAGGACACAAGGCTGTGAACACAGGGCACAAGGATGGGAGACTGGACACAGGCTGGGGAGATTGGACACAGGCTGGGGACACAGAACAGGGCTGGGCAGATGGGACACAGTCCTGGTGACACGGGGCATAAACTGGGGACACAGGACATAAGGTTGGGGATACAGGACAAGGACACAGTCCCGGGGTCACAGGACACAAGGCTGGGGACGTGGGGCACAGTCTCAGGGACATGACTGCATCGGGGCTGTGGGGCAGAGGAGGGGACAGTGGAGGGGACAGTGGAGGGGACACCCGAGGCAGGGCTGGGGGCAGTAGGGGGAGCAGTGGGGGCTCATCACCCCAACCAGCTGCACCTGAGGGCTCAACTGCTCCCTGCCTGGCCCAGGAGCTGCGTTTAGCCCTCTTGCTTAGGCTGGGCTTTTGCTGAGCCTGGACTGGGCCTGGCATCGTGCTCACTTCATTCTAGAGCTCGGTGTTGGGCTGTTCCAGCCCTGCACATCCCCACGGAGTGGGCCGTGGTCCGGCAGGGCTGCGCTCGGCTCCAGAGCAGCGTGACAGAGCCCCTTGGGGTGGAGACCAGCAGCTGTGTCCAGAGCAGCTGCTGCCTGCGCACAGCGCTCGGGGACTGGAGGTGACGCCGAGGACATCCGGCCCATGGCACAGGGCTCCTTCCCAACAGGCACTTAGGGTCACAAAGGCTGGCCTTTCTGCACCTCGCCGGCCGAAACACACCTCGGGGCGGCTGCCCACGTGTCCTGCCGGCTGCCTGAGGGGGACAGCCTGGCCACCCACAGGTTTGCAGCCCCCCCCCGGCAGCAGAGATTTACAGGGCAGAACCTCTCGTGCCGGGAGGGAGGTGGAAATGAGCTATGCCAGCTGGATTTGGGAGAGCGGGAAGTGTCTGGCTGCCAGGGCAGGTGACCCCCAAAGGGAATTGAGTGCAGGGACTGATGTGGTCACCCAAATCTGCTGGAGCCTCTTGCTTTTGGGGTAGATTTTCAGCAAGGGGAGAAGTTGGAGATGTGTTTCATCTCCTATTGTTCTCCTTCTCCATGGGCATCTCCACAAAAAGCTTTGGCTGGACAGCAGGCGGGACGGTATTCCCAACCCTTATTTGGACTCAGCTTGGGGGAAGAGCTGCAGGTCCCCAGCAGCGCTGGAAGCAGTGTTGGAATCACAAACCAAAAAACTGGCAGGTTTGGATTTTTGATAGCCATGAAGCTGGACTCAGGGAGAAAATCCAGTTGGCTGTGGCGGGCACTGCAACACTTCCATGCCGTGAAACCCCCTGGTCTCAACCCAAAGCCCCAGGTCCCACAGAACTTGGGGTTCCTCTGTGGTGATTGCTGATGCTTGCCCCTCTCTCTCTCTTTCCTACAGGAATTTCTGCTGAAACATCGATGTCCTCCTAGGACACAACGCTGGACTGTGTCATAGAGGGATAAAAGGAGACCTTGTGAACAACGGGGGACCTTGGGGGGACAGCTGGGAAGCGTGGCTATTCCCGAGGCTCCAGCGGAGCGAGTGGAGGAGGCTCAGCTCCGCTCTGGGTCCTCTGGGAGGGAATCCGAGCAGGAGCAGCCTTCGCGGGCAGGGATAGAAGGTGGCACCCGGTCCGTGGAGTCTTTCCCACCCCAGGAGCCGCGTGGATCCGGATGGGGGCCGGGACCCCGAGGAGCGCGGGGTGACACCGCCCTCTGCCGGCGCGACGGGAGCGGCGCGGGAACGGGGCACCGGCGCTGTCCCTGGGGGAGACGCGGTGCCACCCGCCCCGACAGGCGACAAAGGGCTGCGGTTCCCTCGGACAGCAGAGCAGGGGACGTTTTATTCCCAAAACAAAGCACGAACGATAGAGTGAGTGCGCGAGAGACAACAGATCAAAAGCAAACCCGAGATTCCCGGTGGAAGATAAATAAATTACACAAATAAGAAATCGCTTGATGGAATGAGGGAAGTGGAGACCGGATGCTTCCCGGAGTCTGTAGTGCTTGCCAGGAACAAACACGTGGCCAGGCCCTTGAAGCAGCAGGTGGCTGCTCAGCTCTTGACAGGGGTGGATGAGGCCTTCATGGTCTTCTTCAGGTGGTGGTAGTTGGGCAGGATCTTCATCAGGAAATCCAGCTGCAGCGTCTGGGGCTGGAAAGGGAGGCAGGGGAGGTGAGGGAACAGCCTGAGGACAGCAGCCACGAGGGCAGCCCGAGGGGCCGGGATGTGGCAGCGTGTCCCCCGTGTCACACACACACCCACCTGGGGCCGCTCCGTCTGGACACGCCGCAGGCAGTCGGCCCCGTAGATCACGGTGTTTTCCGGGATCACCTCATAGGTGTTGATGTTGCAACAGGCCCCGATGATGCAGCCGCTCGTCAGGATCACGTTCCTGCCAACAAACGCTGCCAGGGAGAGGGAGAGAGAGGAATCTCTGTGAGGGCTGTCCCCACAAAATTTGCAGAAGCAAAACCTCAGCAGGGCCAAAGATAATAAACCAAGAATTACCCTTGGATTCAATGACATTGTTGTCTCCCACCTTCATTGCTTGGGAATCTACAGGTCTGTGTTAAGTAAAACTGTGAAATGCTTTGCTTTTATTTCAACAGGTAAAACCCTGATGCCATTTTCAAGCCACCATCGAGCCCTGGGGCTGTTTGAACCCCAACAGAGCCCACGCATGCTTCCCTCCCGCTGGATGGGTCTGGAAGCACGGTGTGTGGGATGGTTTGTCACTGCACAGCAAGGATACAGCACCCAACCTCAAAAACATTGTTGGTGCCGATGACCATGGGTTTGGGCTCCACATCTTCACTCTCTGGGGTTATATTTTCTGGGTATCTGCAGGAAGGAAGAACAGATTTTCATGTCTGAGATTACAATGACAGTGTCCTGTGTGGCAGCTCAATTTTGTGACAGACTGAAGCCACGTATATCCCACCCAATGGAGCTGGACTGTGGGAATTTTGAGACTGCTTAGGATTAGGATCCTTCTGCTCTGCCAGCTTGAGAAGGATTCAGAGGGAGGACTTAGCAACCTTCCAGTATCTGAAGGGGGCCTACAGGGAAGCCAGAGAGGGACTCTGTCAGGAACTGGAGTGACAGGACAAGGAGTAATGGGCACACACTAGAAGAGGGGAAATTTAGGTTTGATACACAGAAGAAATTCCTTACTGTGAGGGTGGTAAGATACCAGAACAGGTTCCCAGGGCTATTGTGGCTGCCCCATCCATGCAAGTGTCCAAGGCCAGGCTGGACAGGGCTTGGAGCAGCCTGGTCTAGTGGAAGGTGTCCCTGCCCATGGCAGGGGGGTGGAATGAGATGATCCTTCCAACACGTAACATTTGATAATTCTGTGATTCTCTGACTTCTCCCCAAGCCATAGTGCCACACACGTACACAGAAGCACGAAGTCTGGCGATTTTTTCTTTAATAAACTCTACCTCCCCAGGGTTTTTAAGCACCCCCTGGGTGTCGCACGCACCCGTTGATGATGAGCGCCTGCTCCTCGATCAGGTTCCCTTCCCCGATGACGATGGGCCCCGCCTCGGCGATGATGCGGGCCTTGGGATGGATCACGGTCCTGGGCCCTGCGGGGACAGCCCGGCGTCACCCCCCGGGCCCGCACCCGGGGGCGGGGCCAGGGCCAGGGCGGGGGACGGGGCCCTTACCGATGGTCACGTCCCCGCGGATCTCGCTCTCCACGCACACCACGGCGCCCGGCGCGATCTTCACGCTGCGGGGGGGAGCGACGGGGCGGTCACGGCGGGTCCGCCCAGGGGGCCGGGCGGAGATGCGGGGAGGGGACCCCGCGTCCCGGCAGGGTTGTGGGGGGGACCGGCGGGAGGCCGGGAGGAATGCAGGAGGGATCGGGCGGGATCGGGACTCACCTCTTCTGCGCCTTCTCCGCCATGGCCGCGGCCAGCGGCGCCTGCGCGGGGCGGGGCTCCGGGGGACGCGCGGGCGGTCCCGGCCCCGGCGGCGCCACCGCCCTGTCCCGATCGCTCCTCCGGGAATTCCGGGAGCCCCGGGGCCCGCCCGCCCCAGGTGAGGAAGGGGGCTCGGAAAGGGGCGCCCCGGCGTGAGTCTGAGCTGGACACCTTCGCATCCTGGAAACAGAGTCCCGTGGGGGGGTGGGGGGGGGTGTCAGAGAGGGTCCTGCGTGTTCGTGCTTGAGAAACAGACACCGAGTCTTGTGTTTGGGGGGCACCAGGCTCGTTTGGCCAGTTTTAGGGTCCCGAAAAAAATAAATCAGACATCTTTTTTTTTTTACGGCGCAGAAGTGGAGACAAAGTCCTGTGTTTTTTGGCGGGGCTAAAAGTCCTGCGATGTTGGCGCTTGGAACCAGTGGGAAACGAGGCTCATCCGGGCAGTGTAAGGCTTTGATCAGAGAGCCCACATGCTGCGTTTTGGGGTCGGGACAGACCCCGGACAGGTGAGGGGGGTGCGGGGCCAGGGGGCGGAGCGGGGCAGCCCCCGGGGGCGGGAGCACGGGGCGGGGGCGGGGCGGGGCGGGCTCAGGTGCGCGGGGCGGGCCGGGCACAGGTGAGCAGGGCCCCAGGGCGGCTGCGCGGGGCGGGGCCGAGGTGATTTGAGCCCCGGAAGTCGCCGCCCGCCGCCATTTGCTTCTCGGTAAGCGGTGGGGTCAGCGTTGGCTGGTCCGGGCTCCCCCTCTGTCCCTCTTTCCTCCCCCTTCTACCCCTCTCCTCTCTAGTTGCCCATTCCCTCCTCTCCCTGCCCCCCTCTGCACCTCGACCCCCCTCTCTACCCCTCCTTCCTTCCCCCTCCAGCCCCTGCTACCCAACCCGAGCCCCCCTCTATCCCTCCAACCTACACCTCCCTCCCCCGCACCCGGCCTCTCCCTACACCCCCCTGCTCCCCTGCAAACCCCGACCCCCTCCTCTATTCCTCCTTCTCATTCTCTCTTCACCCTCACTGTCTCTCCTTACTCGGCCTCCCCCTACCTCCTCTCCTGCTCCCCTGTGCACCCCTTATTCCTCCTCTGTCCCCCTTGTTCCTCATCTGTCCCCCTTATCCCTCTTTTCTCCTTCTTATCCTCCCTCTGTCCCCCTTATCTCCTCTCTGTCCCCCTTATCTCCTCTCTGTCCCCCTTATCTCCTTTTTCTCCCCATTATTTCCCCTCTCTCCCCCTTATCCTCCTTCTCTCTCCCTTATCCCCTCTCTCCTCCTTATCTTCCCTCTGTCCCCCTTATCCCTTCTTTGTCCCCCTTATCCTCTCTCTGTCCCTTATCCCTTTCTCTCTTTCCCCCGCAGCCGCGGGGTTCGGGGCGCCGGCGAATAATAAAGCCCAGAGGGCCGCAGCCGGCGCCCCTCGC
>JACAXG010000118.1:1759752-1770014 GCA_018881555.1 Amblyornis subalaris | reverse complement strand
GGAAAGCCGGAGCCCCGGCGGTGTCGGGAGGTGCTTGTGAACTGTAGGGGGGGACCCGCCGAGCGGGCCCGGCCCCGTGTGGGGACAAAAGCGAGGGGCGCCGGCTGCGGCCCTCTGGGCTTTATTATTCGCCGGCGCCCCGAACCCCGCGGCTGCGGGGGAAAGAGAGAAAGGGATAAGGGACACAGAGAGAGGAGAAGGGGGACAGATGGGGGATAAGGGCGACAGAGGGGGGATAAGAAGGACAGACAAGGGTAAAGAAGAGAGAGGGAGAATAAGGGGGACAGAGGGCGGATAAGGGGGACAGATGGGGGATAAGGGCGACAGAGGGGGGATAAGAAGGACAGACAAGGGTAAAGAAGAGAGAGGGAGAATAAGGGGGACAGAGGGGGGATAAGGAAGAGAGAGGGAGGAGAAAGGGGACAGAGGGCGGATAAGGGCGACAGAGAGGGGATAAGGGAGAGAGATGGAGCATAAGGGGGACAGATGTAGGAATAAAGGGGACAGAGGGGAGTTAACGGAGAGAGAAAGAAAGGAAAAATGGGACCGAGGTGAGATAAAAGGGAGAGATGGTGGGATAAGGGGGACAGAGGGGGTTAATGAAGAGAGAGGGAGGATAGGGGGGACAGAGAGGGGAGAAGGAAGAGAGACGGAGGATAAGGGGGACAGAAGAGATAAGGAAGAGAGAAGGAAGATGAGGGGGACAGAGAGGGGACAAGAGGAACAGACAGGGGATTAGGGAGGTAGAAGGGTGCGTAGGAGAGCAGGAGGGGAGACAGGGGAGGCCAGGTCACGGAGGGTGGAAAGAGGAGAAAGGAGGAGTTAAAGGGAGGCCGGAGGGATAGTGGAGGGGTTGGCCTTGGTAGCGGGGAAGAACGGGGCAGGAAGGAGGGGTAGGAGGTGGTCGGGGTGCGTAGCAGGGCAAGGAAGGGACAGAGGGAGAGACAAGGTCGAGGGGCAAGGAGAGAGGAGTAGAAAGAAGGAGAGAGGAGGGAGCCCGAGGCCCCCGCGCCTCACCTAAGCCCCGCCGACGGAGCCCGGCCCGGCTGCTGCAGACACCGCCGAAAGCTGGGGGACAAAATGGCGCCTCGCCRATTTCCGGAGCTTAAATGCCCTCGGCCCCGCCCCGCGCACGCGCTCTGCGGCCCCTCACACCTGTACCTGCTTGCCCCGCGCACGCGCTCTGCGGCCCCGCCGCGCACACCTATGCCTGATTGCCCCGCGCATGCGCTCTGCGGCCCCGCCGCTCACACCTGTTGCCGCATTGCCCCGCGCACGCGCCCGGTGGCCCCGCCCCGCGCTCTGTGACCCTGCCCCTCACACCTGAGCCGGCCCCGCCCCCGCGGCTCCGGTCCGCACGCGCCCCGCCCCGCGGCAGCGCCGCGCCCGCCCCGCCCCGCCCCGCCCCGCGCGGAGCCGCTGTCGCGGGGCATCGCTCGGGACCCTCGCCCGGCGCCGTGCGACCCCCGGCCCGGGGGCTGGTCCCGGTGGGAGCAGGGGGTTCAAGGCCGGGTCCCGCCGGGTTCCGCGCGGGCGGTGTCCCCTCTCCACCGGCGGGAGGACCGAGGCGTGATCGGGACCGGGACGGGGACCGGGACCGAGATCGCCGCGGTCGGGGCTTGCAGGATGCGGGAGCGCGGCGGCGGTTCGCTGGTGCAGACGCGGGACCGCGGCCGCGACCGGGCGGGGCGCGGGGGCTCGGACCGGCACCGTTTGCCCCGGGGCCAGCCCCGCCTCCCGGCGCCCGGAGAGGGGCGCTGGGCGCTGCCCCCCTCCCCCGGCCATGACACGAAAGTATGACACGGAGAGTTCATCCAGGAAAGTTTTTCCAGAGCCCATTCCGTGGGCGCGCTGAGTCCCTAATTATTTATTTTCACTTGTCACGCATAAAACCGTCGAGAACAAGACACTGTTATCTCTGGTGCTGGCAGGATTTGGTCCCAAGCTGCAGCTCACTCTCCGTGCAGAGCAATGGGAAAAATAGCTGGGTTCTGCCTTAAAAACCACCTCTGTCTTCATCCCACGGGATGTGGTCTGAGAGGGAACATCGGGTCTCAAGAGACATGCACAATACACTGGGAGGTTGAGCAGATTTGAGCTCCAGGGTCTCACTGCAGTGGCTGGATTTCCATCCCTTCTCATGTTGCTCCCACCACCCATCACGGATCCTGATGTTTCACGGCCACCCATCCCTGTTTTCCCGAGTTAATGATTTAAACCAGTTGGATTTCGGAGGCACTGGCACCCAGGCCCCAGAAAGCAGGCCAAGGATGCTTGCCCTCTGGGATTAATCATTCTCCCAGCTGCTGACACTGCCTCCATATAAACAACGGGGATGGGATTCCCGGTGCCGCTTCCYGGTGCCGCTTCCCAGCAGGAGGAGGGAAGACATCTCCAACATGAGGGCAGCTGTGGCCCTGCTGTTGCTCTTGGCCGCTGTGCACGCAGCACACCGAGGTAAGGGCATGATCCTGGGGCTTTGGTGTCCCCTGGGATCAGGGGCACGGGGCTGGGGTCCTCAAGTTCTGGTGGTTTTCGGCTGTGTCCCCTCTCCCCAGCCCGCTGCCAGACTGCTGGGCAGGACCAGAGAGGAAAGGGAAGAGGTGGGAGGATGGTTTGGTATCCGGGATGCCCCTTTGGGGTGATGCTGGAGGAGATGGGAGAGGGAGAGGACAGAGCTGCAGGGATCAGCTCCTTCTCGTTCCAAGGGAAAATGGGATTTCCTGAGCTGCTTGACAAGCACCGTTTCCCTGTAAAACTCAGCACTTGATGGAAACTATGCTCTGCCGCCCCTTGCTGCCTTCTCAGCTCCACAGGGAATCACCCACCTGACAAAAAACTCCAAAAACTTACTTCTCCCACACGGCTTTGGGGAACTGAACAGAAACGCCATGAGCTGGGACCGATAGCTGACATTCCTGCCAGGAAAGAGACCTGCCTTTTCCACAGCTTCCCCTTTTTGGCAACCCAGCCCTCACCTTACCCTTCCATTCCCACCGGAGCGATGTGACCCTCAGTGTCATGGCCCAACCTCCTGGGTTTTGTGGAGGTGACCCTGCCCCACACTGCAATCCCAGGAAACACCGGTATCAGTGTTTACCCTGCCGGTGCCAAAGTCTGACCCCACAAAGTCTGTAACGAAAATCGATCGCGTTTTTCCAGGGATGAGAGCATTGCTGGGAATGTCTTCACTGCTGGCTGCTCCGTGGACCTGGCTCCAGAGCTCCCAGCCCTTATGGCTTCCAAGCTCTGCCAGAAAAACCAACCCCCACATATTCCAAACTCAAAAATTGCCATATGATTTACCTGTAGCTCTCCTGGCTCCAGAGAGGGTTTTCTCTCTGCCCCTTTCCTTGGCTGCACAGCTGGATACCTGGGATGCTTCTCCCAGACCGGCTGTGCCGACATCTCTCCAGGGACCACCAAATCCTACTTGGGAAAAGAAGTAACGGAGTGAAGAAATTAACAATCTTCAAGTGAATAAAACACTGTGTTCTGTGGTGGCAGAGCATCCCTTGTTCCCTACTCACAATTCYTCCTTTTCCTGCACTTACAGGTAAAGCTTACGTCCGGGAGAAAGTCTGCCAGGAGTACAGGATGCTGGGGAAGGAGAACTTCAGAACCCTGTATGTACCTCCTGTGGTTGGTGCCCTCCCAGGATGCTTGGTACCTGAGCCAAGAACAAAAACCAGCAAATAAAAATATTGGAAAAGGGAAGATGGATTCAGTCCCTGCAATTCAACCCCTGGACTCTGATTGCTCTTAGCAGGAGAAAAGCTTGATTCATTGTTGAACACCTCAAAACCAATTAAGTGCCTAAATAATTAGGAATTCTAACAGAGCTGACACATAATCCCCTGTAAGAGGCAGCCCCCAGCCTGGAACCTGTTCCACTTCTTTCCTGGCTGTTTTCCAGGGAATAAATATGCTGTTACTTTTCACATAGCCATCACACCACAGCCAACAGTGTTAAACCCCATTTGGGCAGAACGATGCTTTAACATGATTTTTGGTGTAAGAGAACGGCTCACCTGCCTCACCCTGTCCTTGCTCCCAGGACCATCATCGTCAACAGCCAGAAATACTCCAATGGCACCTTCGAGGAGATCAGCCACCTCGTCCGGGAAATCGTCTCCCTGGCCGAGACCTGCTGTGCCGACGGGGCCGACCCCTCCTGCTACGACGCTGGGGTGAGGCTGACCAAAAACAGGCAGTGGACCCCAGAACCGGAGCTGGGATGGGATGGGGTGTCCATAACCTTCTCTCCCTCCCACAGTCCACGGCCCTATCTGTCAAATCCTGCAGGGCGGACTCGCCCTTCCCGGCGCATGCCGGCACGGCCGAGTGCTGCGCCCACGAGGGGCTGGAGCGGAAGCTGTGCCTGGCCGCCCTGCGGCACCCCCCCCAGCCGCTGCCCCGCTACCTCCAGCCCTCCGACGAGGAGCTCTGCCAGGCCTTCCGGCAGGATCCCAAGCAATTTGCGGATAGGTGAGCCAGGGTGGGTGCTGGCACCSGCCASTRCYGTGARCWGACAGGTTGGGAYGGTACYTGGAGAGGGCTTCCCATCCCTGGACAACCCTCACACCTCCAAACCCCACTTCTGCACCCACTCCCCTGATCCCAATGCACTGGGTCTCCTTATCCCACCTCTGCCGCAGGTTTCTGTATGAGTACGCCAGCAGCTACAGCCAGGCGCCCCTGCCTGTGCTCCTGGGCTCCACCAGAACCTTCCTCTCCATGGTCTCSACCTGCTGCATCTCCCCTGCACCCACTGCCTGCTTCCTGAAGGAGGTGAGACCCTTTGGAGCGCTGGGCTCCTCCCCATCCTCACTCCCCATGGAGGTGGATGAGCACTGTGCTGATGGCCCTGGGAAGAGGAGGACACCTCCATTTTCTTTTTGTGGCAGAAACTGGAGAGGAAAACCCTCTCCCTACTCACCCTGACATCAAACCGGATTTGCTCCCGCTTCTCAGCGTACGAGAAGGACAAAGTCACCTTCAGGTACAGGGGGACATGGCCTTTCCATCCTGGAAAAGGGGCTAGGCTGGGAGCGGGTTCCTCGTTCCCACTGCAGATCCTGTTTGCAGACAGCATTCACAAAGACAAGCTTTAATTCTGGTGTATATCCCTGGGGATGCTCCATGCACAGCACAGGTGCAGAGCGAGCCCTGTGCTTCCCATCACCTCCATCCCACACCCTTGCTCCCAGCTGTTTCCTGGGAAGGGGGATCCAAGCCCCCTGAGCCCCACACACCCTGTGCTCCCCAGCTACCTGGCCTCGCTGGCTCAGAAGGTTCCCAGTGCTTCCTATGAGGACCTTTTCCCCCTGGCAGAAGATGCTGCCGAGATGTCTTCCCAGTGCTGTGACTCGGTGGCCGAGGACTGCATGCAGAAGAAGGTAGGGGAGCGTGGAGCTCACCCCAAAACCAGCTCCTGAGTCCCAGCAGGAGCTCGGGGAGCTGAGGGGCCCTGCACATCCACTGCTCCCTCTCTGCAGCTGTCGGAGCACACGGCCAAAGCCTGCACCGTGCTGTCGGCCCAGGATGGGCGCTTCGCCGAATGCTGCAAGGGGAAAAACCTGATGGAAAACTATTTCTGCATCCTGGCCCTGCCCCCAGCACCTGCTCCCAAGCTGCCAGAGGCGCCGAAGCCAACCAACAAGGAGCTGTGCAGCAAGGAAGGGGCTCTCCGTGCCACCAGGTGAGTGGTACGCACGGCAGCCAGGTTACAATCATGGAATGGAAGCATTTAGGTTGGAAAATACCCCTAAGATCGAGTCCAACCAGTTCCTGACCCTGTTACRTGGTTTGGTCATTATGGGGAAAATCAGGGGAGCATCCACAATTCCCTCAGGGGAATTTGTGCCACTAGGCAGTCCCAGGGGCTGCGCAAAGATGCCAAAAGCAGCCCCCATCCCATTTTGAGCGGCTCCTGTAATAAAAACTCACGTGACCCCTCATTTTCCCATTCCAGGTCCCTGTTTGAGCTGGCAAGGAGGCACCCCAGCCTCCCTGATGCCGTCCTTGCCAAGCTCTACGACTCCTCCGAGAAAATCCGTGGGGAATGCTGCTCCACCAAGGACCCCTCTGCCTGCCTGGACATCAAGGTGAGTGATGGGGGGGCTCTGGGAGCTCATCCTGTTCCCTCTCGTTCCCGTGCCCCCCAAATCCCCGCAGAAGGTTCCCTGAGCCTGGTGACACCCACTCTGTGCCCCCAGCGCAAGCAAATGGAAGCAGAGCTGCCCCTCTTCCTGGAAGAGGCCAGCCAGCTCTGTGAGCAGTACACCAAGCTGCCTTTCCTTGATTTCAAGAAGAGGTAAGCCTTTGCCTTCCCCACACGAAAAACCCACCTGGTTCAAAATTTGTCCGAAATGTTGAGGATGCACATGCATCCCCCCTCCGCAAAAGCCGTGTGGCTCTGGAATGCCACAGTTCCCACTAGAACCTGCTCCCCATGCTGCAGGCTGCGGCAGAGCCTGATGCTGGCGGAGCCCGAGGCCAGCCCAGTGCAGCTGGAGCAGCTCTTGGAGCAGCGAGCCTCYTTCGCCTCCACTTGCTGCCCCCCGAATGCTCCCCCGCTCCTCTGTTCTTCCAAGGTACAGCCATGGATCCCCCCCTGCACCCCGCGCTGCTCCGGGGCCAGGCCCCACACCTGAGACTGCCCCTCGGCTCTTCCCCCTTTTCCAGGTGAGCTTGGAGCTGGGAGAAATGTGCAAGCACGAGTCCTGCCTGCTGGGATAGGGGCCCGGTGCCGGCAGCAGGGATGGCTTCTCCAGGCACGCACGGATGGAGGGGAACCGCGAGGCTGAGCTCTGTGGACAGGCAGGAATGTGGGACATCGGAAGGGAGCCTGCGGGAACTGGGCTGGAGTGTGTCCAGCAAGAGGGAAGGTGTCGCCGAGCCCACAGCTCCCTGCCATCCTTGTACTCCTGCAGCAAAAATAAAGACAAAAAAAGTCCCTTGACTGCTGCTGGAAATGCTTGCTGGGGCGGGTGGGAGAGGGGCAGGGCCCCGATCAGCGCAGTGTCGCCGTCTGGCGGACACGGAGCGGCAGCGCAGCCCCGCCGGCCCCGGCAGCGCCGCCCGTAAGGACCTTGGCCACACGCGGACACCCTTCCGGCACCCCTTTATTCCAGCCGCCGCGTGTTTCAGCCCTCGCCCCTGGAGCCAGTTCGTGCTGCCGCCCGGGACCCGCCCGCCGGTATCGGGAGCTCCTGCGGAGAGAGCGGAGCCCGTCGGCCCCAGCACATACCCCATGCACTGGATCCAGCCACCCACCCTCACGTTACAGCCTGCCTTGGGCATTTATTTTTCAAAATGTTCATTTCAAATTATTCATTTCCAATTTTTCCCAATTATTTGTAGCTCTTTCCAATCAGTAAGTTGAGTTTCACCTTGATCTGTTGGTGTGAGCCACCCACATCTCATTCCTGTACTCAGGTTTGCATCCTTCACATTCCAGATGTGCAGGGGAAGGGGTAACAATTACAGTGACCTTCTGGGATTCCAAGCAAAACTGGAGAAATGCCATTAAGCCACCCAAGGACATCTCTGCTGTGAGACACCATCACTGCTTGGTGGGGGAAAAGCCACCCCAAAATACTCAAGTGCTCTTCAAAACAACACAAATCACAATTCTCTTACTATAACCAGCAGACTCCTCAGAAAGTCCAGTCCAGGCTGCTCCTGCCTGATGGCAGACAACATCATGTCCCGAGGGATTCCATCCAGCCCTTGCCAGCCTGGGTATAAACCACTTGGCTTTTCCACTCTCTGTTGCACACAGCAATTTTATTTGGTGTTTTTTTAAGATTAATTTAATTTGCCAGGTCTCCTTCCTCCTGCCCTYAGCGCTGTGACATGCAGGAGGCAGATTCACCTCCTGCCTTTTCATCCCACCAGCTCTCTAAGCCATTCCCAAAAATCTGAAGGAAGCAGCAAAATCCCTGACTTGGTTATTGCTTTCTTTTTAAATCCCCATCCTTGTTCCTCAGCACAACACATCCTATCCGGTCTGTCCACTCCCCAGGCACTCATCAGGTGACAGCAGGAATTCAGTGGCAATGCAGGAATTCCAGGGCGACACCCAGGGAAGCATCACTGAACTACGACCAAGGACTGTAGGGCTGCCATGGGAAAAGCCCAACAGGAATTACTCGAGGCATTGAAAACACAGCATTGAATAAAAGGGCTCCAGCACTTACCCGGCCAGTGCTCCATAAGAGCATTAAAAAAGAGATGGGAAGTGTTGGTTAAATTCCCCTCTGAGATCTGCAGAGCTGCTTGATTTCCAGTGCCTGCTTTTGCCAGCTCTTTTGGGCCAGCAGCATCCCAGCCATCAACTCCAACCACCCAGAAAACAGCCAGGAAAAAGACTCGTACCTCCTTTCAATTTTATTTGTCTTGCAGACTCTGTACAGCACATTCCCAAGAGGAGCAGCAAGTGTTTTCCTCTTGGCTTAACTCCCCAGAGCCAGGCCCAGCAAAGCCTGGAGATAAACAGCCTTTTATATGTGGGGATCAGCTCACAGGTGCTGCTGGTGCCACTCAGCTCACACCAGGGCTTCCAGCAGCTGCATGGAATCCATAATCCATTTCCCCAGGGTTTAATCCTGGACCCTGGAGAAGTAGGTGCCCAAAACAATGTCCCTTGGTGTCTCAGGGCCGTGCTCCTTGCCTGGGTGCTGGGATGAGTCTTCCCCACACTTTAGCACAGCCAATGGCATTRCKTGGGCCACCAACACCTCCCCAGGGACCAGCACTACCGGGGTGGTCATCGATCCCTGTGTCCAGCCAGGCTGGAATCACTGTCCCACTGATGGAGTTGCAGGAAATGATGCAGATCCCTGGGGTGGCCTCTGCTTGTACCATGCAAGGTTTGAGCTGAGAAAGAAGGTTTTCAGTCTCAGCAGGGCTTGACACAGCCCCAGAGACACCCCCAAGTCCCAGCTGCAGCAGCAGACTGCGAGCTCCAGCTTCCAGGCTGGGACGGTGACACYGGGCAGGAACAAAGGGCTGGTCCTCGGTGCAAACCAGTTCCCCCAGTAGCAGCTCCCACACTCACCAGTTCGAGCTCCTCCTCTCTCTGGCAAAGCCAGTGCCAGGCTGGAGGGGTCTGTCCTGCTGGCAGAGGCCTGGGGACAGGAAACCAGCCGGTGCCTGTGCCGGGAGAACGGAGCCTGGCGGCAGGAGGGGTCACCGGCGCCCCCGAAGCCGCTCCCAGCTCTCTCCCGCCGGCTGTCGGGACGGGAGCCACTCCGGAGGATCTCCAGAGAAACCCCGGGAATCGGACTGGGCTCGGTTCGGCCGCAGCAGGGACACGCGGCGGCGGCGGCAGCAGCTCTACCCTGGCCCCTGAGCCGCCCGACACAGGACCCCGAGCCCGGCAGAGCCCTGGAAGCCGGGACCGGGAGCGGGATCAGGATGGGGCTGGAGCCGCCGCCGCTCTGGCGCCCTCGCGCCCGGCCCCGATCAGCGCAGTGTCGCCGTCTGGCGGACACGGAGCGGCAGCGCAGCCCCGCCGGCCCCGGCGGCGCCGCCCGTAAGGACCTTGGCCACACGCGGACACCCTTCCGGCACCCCTTTATTCCAGCCGCCGCGTGTTTCAGCCCTCGCCCTTGGAGCCAGTTCGTGCTGCCGCCCGGGACCCGCCCGCCGGTATCGGGAGCTCCGGCGGAGAGAGCGGAGCCCGTCGGCCCCAGCACATACCCCGTGCACTGGATCCAGCCACCACCCTCACGTTACAGCCTGCCTTGGGCATTTATTTTTGAAAGTGTTCATTTCAAAATATTCATTTCCAATTTTTCCCAATTATTTGTAGCTCTTTCCAATCAGTAAGTTGAGTTTCACCTTGCTCTGTTGGTGTGAGCGACCCAAATCTCATTCCCTGTACTCAGGTTTGCATCCTTCACATTTCAGATGTGCAGGGGAAGGGATGACAACTACAGTGACCTGCTGGGATTCCAAGAAAAACTGGAGAAATGCCATTAAGCCACCCAAGGACATCTCTGCTCTGTGACACCATTACTGCTTGGTGGGGGAAAAGCCACCCGAAAATACTCAAGTGCTCTTCAAAACAACACAAATCACAATTCTCTTACTATAACCGGCAGACTCCTCAGAAAGTCCAGTCCAGGCTGCTCCTGCCTGATGGCAGACAACATCATGTCCCGAGGGATTCCATCCAGCCCTTGTCAGCCTGGGCATAAACCACTTGGCTTTTCCACTCTCTGTTGCACCGGAGATTTTTATATATCTATATT